>JAYMTJ010000038.1:0-90828 GCA_036897525.1 Pelargonium x hortorum
GGGACTGAGTAAATAGAGAAGATTTAAGCCGTGAGTCTTTCTTCCTAAATCTTATTGTTTTTCCTAATCCGTCTAAAAGAAAAGGAAGTCCTTTAACTATATCAATTACTCTAGTATATTTTTAACTTTATAAGTTAAGGCATTCCTGATTTAACGGGTAAATCCCTGCATCCCAACAAGGACAAATTAAAGCTAGCAGTCTGAGATAGGTACTACTGCCCAAGCGTCTTCGTGAAAAGGAAACCTCGTAAATATAACAACGAGAATGTAGTTGAACACCCCTTCCTTATAGAGTTCCCTTTCGGTTGCTGTGTAGGTACTGTAAAGAAGAATTCAAAAGACTTTTTTTATCCTGTTTTCTTGCCTGAAACTTACAAGCGCTCCCACGCATAAGGTTTCTAAAACGTCAAAACAAAGAGCCTATAGATTTACATTGACTTTATTTAGTCCTGCCTCCCTAGCAAAAATGAAGATGTTATCTCGGAGTTTCTAACAGGAGGCCCTGCCAGACATATACTAGAATGTATAACTAATTAGAAAGAGATAATTTCTCGGTAGAGGATTGAAGGCTAGAATCTGCGGTTCTTTTAGTTAGTAAGAATTATCTACTGTAATCTCGGGATAGTACAATTTTTTTAGAAGACTGCTCTATTAAGTAGTTAAACCTTACTAAACTTACCGTATATCCGGGATCGGGATCTCGACAAAGCGAGATAACTTATCGAAGATACTTTATAAAGTAGTACAGCAAATAGAGATTAAGCTCAGAATCTAATAAATGTTCACCCACAATCGTGGAGTATAGAGCCAAAGAAATTTCCTTTTCAGATTGCGATTTTCGAAAAAATAGAATTTTGGTTACAAAGCTTAAAATCTCTTGCAATTTTCCATTCTATCGACTGGTAAACCTTAATTACCTTAATTATTAGACTCACTGCAGGTGCCTTTTTTTTTTTACACATATTAAGTTTAGCATTGGTTTACACTTACTTGATCTACTTAGTAGTTTTCTTTTTTCATAGCCTGTTTGCCTACCCTTAAGTGTTATACAGGGTTACCTGAGTTTCGTCTTAATGTCTAGGAAATTCTTTTTAGACTATGATCGATTGAATTATCTTATCTATCGGCATGTTCCAGAACTCGAAATAGTAAAATATTGTCCTCAACAGAGCAATAGTTTACTGAATCCCTTTGCAGGCAGGTACAAACCTTGTAAAAAACTTCTAATAGGACCCTTTCCGTTATGCTTTATTGAAAAATACGTATCTGTATTAAGTGCACCCAAACTTAAGTTAAGCTAGAAAAAAAGGGTTAGATTGTTAATAAGGAGAGGCTCCCCATCCCTTTTACTCTTTTTAAAATCTATATTTTGGTATGAGTGCCCCTTCCTACGAGTACTTATATACCTTATTACTAATATAGAATTTTGACATGAGAGTGTCTTCTGCTTTATATAACTTTATATAACTTTTAATTTAATGCTTGGCTTGCAAAATAAATAAATATAGCTTTTTTTTGCTTTACAAACGAAGACACTGATAGACCCCCATCTCTACTCCAAATGAACAACTTTACTGGTTCACTAGCTTGGACTCAAACAAACCCTTTACCACTCCACTTATGGTAGGGTTGAATACTATACTATACTTAATATCCAAGCAAGATAAAGCTTTTCTTTTCCACAGGCACACCCATAGAAAGAAAATAACAGCAGCATCTTATGTGTGATACAACGAGCAAAATACAAAGTAGTACACGAAATATGACCTCTTAGTAAATACCAGATGCAAAGGGAAGAGCTTCTGTAATTACTAAATTAAGTAAGAAACTTAAGAATGTCACTTTAAGTGAGACTGAATCCGAGTCTATTTTTTGAGGATCCCTCTCCTCTGGACAGTAAACGCTGTGTTATATCTCTACTCTACGCTCTAAGGAAAAGCTTTATACTTAAGAAATACCCCGTAAAATACTTATTCGTAACTCATACGAACTAATTGAAAATCAATTTAGCAAATCGATTTATCTACTAAAAAGCCGGCACTCCTGTAAGGTATTTTCAGGCACAAATTTATAATATGCTACCCTGGATAAGTTAGAAATCGGTATAAATTTCCTTATTTCATTAAAACCCTGCTGTACTAAGCGATCCCTTAACCCAAGAATCTTTAAAGGTACTTCGACTTGTCTTTCATTTACAAGAATTGGAAACTCTGCAGGAGTTCTTTTATACTCTAAAGAGAACCTCAAAAATGTTCACAAAATTTTGTTGTTTCGAAGTAAGTAACGTTTATTTATTAGAATAAATAGGGAAAAGGGTTTTTTCAAATACATTATATTATCTTTTGATTCGAATAAATAGCGCTTCTTTAAACGAGAATAAGAGCTTCAACCGGGTCTCCTCTTATTATGGGTAAAACAAAGTGCCGCTTAATTCGAAATTGTACTGGGGGTCCCTTCTAAGTCAGTTTCTTTATACAGGTTTTTTAGGCCTAATTAAGTCGTTGTTTCGTTCCTCTTAGCCTCTTTTCTTAGAGTAGCGACGCTGCCGCACTTCTTGAGCTATTACTTTTGGTGAGACCCTTTTTTTAGTTTATTTATAGGGCCTTCCTTCTTGGCTTGCAAAGGACTCACTATTCAATTCATCTGTAGTCGAGATAATCCGATGAGTGAAAGAAACCAGTGACTACCGCCGGCAAAAGAAGGAAATTATATAAATCCTATCTTTTTTATCCGCTTTACTTTTATTTTAAAATAAGGCTGCCAAGAGACTTTCATGAATTCTTGTTACCGATAAGAGCATATACTTTATTTACAAGATTGCTATTATTGGAAAGTTTGTTTACAAATTAAAGGAAAAGGTTAGAATTTCAGTCCCTCAGTATCAATTTATGAAGAACTCCGCAGAGCTTTTTGAAGAATAAAATAATGTTTGCGGGTGTCTTATACCAGGGATACACAAAGGGATCTTAGATAAATACCCCCCCAACTCATACTAAAATGCATAATTTAATAAGGATCCTTAGAATACAAAATAGACTTAGCCAGTACTAAAAGCAATAGAGGTAAACCCTTAGGGCAAGGCGCAGGCCTTTTCTAGAAATCAAAGAAAGAAATTTCTTTCTCAAGCTCTTTAATAAACGTATTGTGTGTTTCAGACTTTATGTAACTAAAAAAATCTTGGTATTTAATCCATTTACTGAAGGACAAAACCTCTCTGTTATCTATTATATTAAGTAAGGCCCTCTTTTATAATAACTTCTGGCTATTAAGGGTCTCTATGCTACTCAAAAATTATCAGTCCTTTATATATTCCTCTACTTTAGTGGTGTGTCATCTAACTGCTAGTTGTTAGCTCTTTCAGCAGCCTCTACCTTTAGTAAGTACTGCCAACTCTTTTTTATGTATTACTTATAGTCTATACTGCTTGGGGAAAATGCCTGTTCCAATATTCCTTACTACTAACTCAACATTGACTTAGAATTTCCAAGAATTACTTACTCTGTTTGTTATGGACCCAAGTGTCTACTACACTACCCCGGACCGGATAGGGTATTTTCTGAACTTCAAAAAAGCTGTTGCTCTTAGCTGCCAGAATAACAAAATGGCTGCCTTTTTATATTTTAGAAAACTCAAACGCAAATAAAACTAGATTTTAAGTTCTTAGTCCCCCCTTCTAAATTTTAGATTAGTACTTAACTTAAAAAAATGCCTTCTTTACAGCAGTTTTCAAAGTTTTATTTATTTATTTATTTATTTTATAGACACATAGCAAAACTAGAGTGAGGTCCTTGCCCCTACAAAATAAGTAAGAATAAAGCCTAGTTCCCCTAAAAAAAGCAGACAAGAATAAAAAATTATTAAAAATATAGCACTAACTCCCAAGAACTAAACTCATTAATTAAATAACTTTGTTTGTGCAAGCCTTGCTATAGAAACTTCTTGAGTTTACTTAATTAAAGGCTGTGTAGCTTTTTTCTATTTAAGCGTAATTTTAGTTAGCTCGGGAAAAGACAAACTTTCGACATTTGCTAAGGAGTTCTGAAAGGTTTTTTTATAAAGTGCTTAACAAAGAGTAGAAGGCTATAACTGCGACAGGAAACTAGGAAAGACGAGGTACTTAATGCGGACTTACTTTAAATTGAAATATATGGATAGGAGACCAAAATAGCCCTATTTTAGGTCGAAAAGGAATTGCAGAGCGGGAACCCAGGGAGGCATTACCCCCATACTTATCAGTTAAAGTCGGCTGAGTATTCAGAGTGCCAACCACCCAATAGCGGTGGCTTTAAGATTGACGGGATTCGGGAAAAGTACTCTAGAACTAGTTGTGAAGAGGTGCTTAAGGGGACTTAGCTGGGAGAAGTACTAAGTATCCTTGCAAATAAAGAACTTATTCTCCTGGTTAGATATGGCATGTAATAGCGAAGATTCCTTTAGTTGGAGGCTGTATAGTTATTCCTGCGGTCAACACTTTTCTTAAGGTAAGGCACACTTGGTACTTTTGTAGCTTTTACCATCTTAGAATTTCCTTGGGATGAGAGGAGCTAGACTCTTCTTTGTTTGCCGCTAGACTTCTCTTATTAGTTAGTAGGAGGGATGCCTCTCTTCTCATCATGGGGTTACTGGTCTTCCTGTTGCCTGTACTTATAGCTAATGTATTCATGTAGTCTGTACTTAATTGTATTCTTTATTATGCAGTATATGGGAGTATAAAAGTATACCTATTATAGTTAGTTGATAGTCAACCCTACACACTATAAGACCACCTACAACAACAAAAGCAGACTTCAACTAATCTACTTCTTCAATTTTGTTTTCTTCTCTATCCCTACTTTGTTACTCTGAATCTTAAAATTATAGATTTGTTATAGTATCCTTGACCAGAAAAAGGGCGAGTCCTGCTATTTACTGGGGATTGCTTTACACTACTTGGACATCTTACTTTTTTTAATGACCTCAAAAAGTTCTAGCTACTTTTGGTTTGGGCCCCTTTATAAGAATGTTATCCTAAGCTGGATACTTGAAGGGATACCGCTTTATACCCTTAACCTACATTAAATGTGTCTTAGTCTTATGAGCTTTCCCAGTTTTAGGAGCTTTTGGAGTTACTGTCGATGAGTTATAGCCAGTCTTGTCTTAGTTCGACCGACAGGAAGCGTAAGGAATTGAATTGAAGGCACATAATAGAATACAGATATTATCACTAAAATTGAGTCACTTCTTTTCTTTTTATAGAGAGAATCTTAGTCTTTGTAAGCCAAGGATTTAGTACTAAGGGTTTCTAAATCTAGCAGAGCGGGGCTATCTTATTTATTTCTAATAGCCTATAAGGTCTTTTTCTCATATCAAATCAAAAGGGAGCTCTTATACTTAAGATTTTGGGGATATTGCTCTCAAAGAGTCAAAAAAGATTTATCCTGTAGTAAGGAAGAGCCGCTAGGATAAGCCCCAGACATATTTAAACAAAGACTACAATAAGGAAATCCGCTTTATTAACTTTCAAATAGAAATCTACCGAAAATGAAAATTAACAAAAGCCTTATTTATACCTTATAAGAAAGAGTCAATTAGCACTTAGAAAAGTTTACGCCTTTCAATCAAAGAGTTACCGCGGTATCTGAAATAAAGGGAGCAATCCTGTTTAAATTAAATACTATAACTTATAGCATCTACAAATATTTCACAACAAGGTTATAGTATCTCCTTTCTTACGCTTTTTCCCACTGCTTGGAAAACCTCTGGTAAAAGCAAGGCTGGCAAGTATTTTCCAGCTTCCTTTATATCGATCGATTTTCGACTACTTTACTCCCTATGAATTATACCACCTAATAAGAGATAAACACCTGCATTCTAGACATTGAAAAAGGAACCTCTTAAGTAAAAGCAGGGGATTCCTTAGTAAAATAGAAGAGGAATCTAAAAAAATTGGCATCTCTTAAGTCTAACAGCCATTAGAATAATAAATAAAACAAAACACATAATAGAAAACTGTAGACCCCTTACAAAAAAGAGGAGAACAATCCCTAAAAGCTGCAGAGACCCTATAAGAACTCATTATTGTCAACTAGAGTTTCTTATTTTATTACTTTTTCAATTAAAGAAGAAAGAGGGTATTCCCGAGCACGTAGGCCGCTCTCTTAGATAAAGTACCCAGATTACTAAAGATATAATATAGGAGTGAAAGTAAGAAAATTCTTGACTTTTTGCATGCGGACAAATTTTAGCACGAGGAATAAGACTCTATTATATACAAGAACAAAAGGGCCTATTCTAAAAACTCGAAAACTTATTGAATCATTAGCAAATAAAATAGTCGTTTTAAAGCTCATGACTAAAACCCAGGAATCAAAACCAGTAGCCTAATTACACTGTCCCGACTGAAATAGTTAGGAAAACTATAAAAGAAAGAAAGATTATCGCTTATAAGGGTGGGCAACCAAAGAGTCTTATGAATGAACAGCATATCTCTAAAAGGTTTCAGATCTTTGTGTTTTTTCCAGTATTGTAGTTCTAATTCTTCCTGGGATATTCCTTTTAAAGTAAACCCATTGAAAGTCGCAGTTCTTGAAAACTTATCAATACATTTAAGGAATCTATAAGAAGGAAAACCTCTTTTTCCCATAATTCAAATTTGTATCAAGAGTTACGATTTAATAAAAGTCTCTAAATATCACTTAAATGAAACCTAAATTTTTAAGAGCTTCGCTATAGCTGTCAAGACTCTAACCCAAAACTCTTTTTATTGAGGACACTGCATCTTAAATTTACAAAACGTATCATCTCTTATTAGTGCAGTATCAAAGCTCTTTATTTAGTATTTCATAGGAATATAAGGGACTTGTAACTATTACTTTCCTTACTATCGGTAACTTAAAAAGCTAGACTCAAGTGTGTCTCTAGACTATACGAATGAAATCCTCTTGTATTTTAGAGGCCTACCCCATCATCCAGAATGTAAGAAAGGAAAACCCCGGCCCTTTTTGTACAGGATTTCCTGACGTTATATTTAAACAAGACTTTCCTAACTGCAATAACCCTTGAATCGAAACGAAAGAATTCCTACTTTTTATAACCACCTTCTCAAACTAAAATTGAACTAAAAACAAAAAACGTTGCAGTAGTAGTAGAATTATCAAAACCAGCTCACAAAATATTTCAAGGTTGTTTTAGTTCGCTATAGGTTGCTAACACCCGGATACTAAAAAGGATTTTTCATTTACAAGGAGTACTAGTAAATACTTTATTCTCACGGATCATGTTAATTTTAGAATTTTATAAAGCGAATGCCTAACGGGTCTCTTGTCCAACTTCTTTATCAGTCTTGTTCCTTACAAAGCAGAGTCTAATTTGATTTTTCTTTTCAAGATTTACAGAATATTCAGTTTTGTTACTAAAGCCTTTTACTAGATTGTTAAAGAGTACTTCATTTTTCACTATCAAAAATCATCTATAAGCTTTGCTTTGGCTCGTGGAAAAAGCTTGACTACTTCAGACTTCAAGCATAGTATTAGGAAATTTAAGAACCTAAGAATTCAATTGCTCTAAAAACCTAGAACGACTTGCTTAGTATAGAGGAATTCCTAGTAACACTGCCCGCTTTTTACAAAAAGGGTACTCCTAAAAATACAGAATTTCGGAAATATTTAATCACACCTGCCTCTTTCAGCTTCTTAACACTATATAAAAGGAGGAATCAAAATGAAGTGAAACATAGTTCTAAACAAAATTCATAGCTTATCTATTTATTAGAAACCCTGCTACGATTATTTAGAGTAAACCCTATGGAGATCTCTCAAGAGTAAGGACCCTATAATATAAGTTAAAATTAACTTGCGTACTTTTGTTTTGTATAATCCACTTAACAAAAAAACGGGAACATCTGCTACCTGTCCTGGTAAAAGTATAATCTAATTCAAATAAAATCTCGTAAAATAGGCATTCCCCGACTGCAATTCTATATAAAAGACATAATACCTACCCCTTTTTTTAGAGCTCGCTAGGGCTCCTATAACAAACAAAAAAGTAGAGTTGTATAGGGGAAATCCTCCAAACAAACTAATTAAGGATATTCCACAAGCTGTGAACATGAATCCACAATACCCGGAAACTTGTGATTAAAAAGCAGCTACTTATAATTGAACGGTAGCCTATACTTGTCTTTTTTTCTTTATGTAATGTTTTCCTTCCCATATTTTTGCTATAATAAGGAGCCTGGCAAAAGTTTATGCTTAAAAGTAGCTAAAATTGACCATATCCCTCACATCTAGATGAAACTCAATATGTATAATAGCTTAGGAATCCTGCCCTAAATAAGGAACCCCAACAATACAAACTCTCATATAAGTAGAGCGAAAAAGTAAGTCTACAAGGGCAATAAAATAAAGTGCTTTTAAGCCTCTTATACTATACCGCGAGGGTGCTTTAAACTCTCTGCCTAAAAGTCCTAGTCAGATTTGTATCATACATATAAATAAAGGCGCAGACCTGTTAAACTAGGAAGGAATATCAGAGTCTAATTTTGACAATTTTCAAGGATATAATATAGGAACTTTTCTTAATAAATTACTTATAACGGAACTAAACTACTGGGGAAGAATTCCTCTCTTATTAGAGAATCCCGAGTTACACCTACTTTTTTTAATAAAAGTTTTACCTACCCCAATCTACTTACTTTCAGAAAGACTTACAATCACAAAAAAACAAAAGCTGCTTCTTCATTTTTGGATTTCCTCGAGTAGCAGATTCAGAAAGTAAGCTTCAAAAACTGAGTAATGTAGGGTATATGACTAAAGAGCATTCCTTAGTCAAAAAGTAGGGTAATTTGGTTTTGTAAAGGGGTTTCCTTTAAGGTGGGTTAGAGTCTCTGGTAGGAATTTCTTAAAGCAAAAGTTCTAGAGTTAGAATCCCGTATTATCCCATACAAAAATAGGAATCTTAAAAATAGAAGTAAGGGTATAAGTTTTCTCTAGTGCAGTCTTTGCTGGCTCTTTTGAATTTGCAATAAAACGGATTGTCTTGATACTTACCTCACAGGACTCTCTTTAATTAGACTAGTTTGACTTCTTAGGATTTCTAGTGACAATTAACATCGAAGCTTTTTAGAAAAACAGGGTACAGCAGTCCAGACAAGTCGGGAGTTTATAGTCTAATTTCTTCTCGTAAAGCTCAGTTACCCCCGGAGTTTTGGAAGTAGAGGAATATTAAGACTTAATTTGAGATATTGAGTACCCTGTAAAAGAAATTCCCTGCTATGTCGAGGGGAAGGAATATCCGATTGTACAAGATTTTAAGCAAGCCTCGAGAGCCCTAAAAGAGGACCCCCTTTTTGTTTGAGAGACTTACATCCAAAGCGCCGAAAGTTTAGTTATAACGAGAAGTCCCTGAGATTTTTGAGGGAGTTTTAGAATCCAATATTATAGAAAAATATATAAAAGAGGATCCAGAATTGAAACCAAAGTTCTCCTTGAAATCGACCGGTGGAGAAGGGTTAAGACTTATACAGAAGCTTTTTAAACTTCAACATTAGGCTTAGTACTTTCTAAAACCTGTCTGGAAAGAATACTCACACGAAAGGGCTCTCTTCTCGCAAAGAAATATCCGGATTTTTGTACTATACCTAGGTTTTACACCTGAGATTAATAAGACATTGACTACAGGAAAAGGCCCCATACCTATAGATATAAGGCATTTTTTTCGTTAAACGGCTCCCTTTTATATTCTATATTATTGTCTTGATTTTTAGATGCACAAAATAGCCTATAAAAGAATCTTGAACTTGAAATAAGGAAAAAACGAAACTTTTCGGGTAAATAAAAATAGACCACAAGCGTCACCAAAAGGATTTCAATCGAGTGCCTTAGTCTCACTGTTTGTTCGCCGTTAAACAAACTCTAATTCTTAAGTTCTTCATAAAAATTGAAATTAGTATTCAGGAGCCAAGTGAATAGGGCTTAGCAGCTATCGTAAATGAAAGTACTACAATTTGGAAGATTCTTACATATAAATATAGGACTAAAAGCAATTAAAACCTTGAAATAAAACTTAGCCTACTCCAAAAATGTAAAGGGGAAACTAGGAAGACTGGGGTTAAAAATCGAATTAGTTTTTTATACTTATCTCTGACTTACTATACTATAAAGGGACATACGCACTTTATATCACGAGCAAGATTTTGAAGTTTAAAAGGGCCTCTTAAATAGAAAAAGTAGTACTATAATTACCATAAAGATGTCCATATTATCAGGCAAGGCTTAGTAGATCCCGGAGGACCCTTCTGAGAGATTATCTACTTTTCTGACGAAACCAACAGAAAAACTTTATTTATATAATTAGAATAGAATAGCTACAAACTTCTAGTCCTAAGCCTCAGCTCCTTGACGAAACATACGTGCTAAGCGGGATATGCATATAGAACTAAGACTCTATTTGACTGCTCGAGGACTTAATTCTTGATAAAGCACTCCTGAAGAGTAACGTGTTTAGGTATTTTTCAGTTTATTCAGAAAAAGTCATCCTCTAGCCAGCTGTGTGCTTAAGCTACCCTTTGAAAAGATCCCAAGTATCCGTCCTTTTTTCTAACTCAATTCCCTTAAATTAAATAAGTGTTCTTTCTATTTTTAAAACAGCAAGTTTACCATTAAGTGAAGTATATAACAAGGTTTTTATTATATAAGTTCCTTAAAATCCCACCTACACGATTCCTAGTTCAAGGAGCTGAGGCTTAATGTCGGATTAAATCTAAATGTAACCCATAATTCATAGAGTTTTAACGACAAGAAAAGCTTAGTAAAACGTATTCAAATTTAATAAATGAAGGAAGATTCAATCGACTTATATGATATTAAGACGCGGCGCACGTAAACGGCTATAGAATAAATTTCTTAATTACAGGACTTTCCGAATACTCGGATTCCCCACGAGATTGAACTGGAATTCCTAACTATACTTCAGGGTAACAAGACCCAGGCTCGAGCGAGTAGTTAAAGGCCTCAAAAACCTTGTCGGAATTCAAAAGGAATTGTGCACCTAAGCTTAATTGGAAATAGGCTCTCAATTTCACTTAATAAATATTTATCCGTAAGCCAGAAGTCGTTACCCTGCATAGAAAAACCCAGAATTTCCTATTCCAATAAACTTCTTTTACCTCTCAGAAGCTCCCCTAAAAACTAACTCGGGCAAAACTCTAACTGCAGCTGCAGAATAAGGTACTGGTATGTGGGTCCCTTTCGCTGATGGACTTTAAGAAGAAGTCGCAGGATCGCTCTTATAAACTCTAGGTATTCGGGGTTTCCTTTTTTTTAAAGAATTCTCCCGATATCCGATGTCGTTAACTCTACCATAAGGGTCCTTCTGAAGCTTATCCATTTTCTAATCTTGATCACACCGTATTTTTCATAGTGAGCCGATAGAGATTATAGGAGTCTTATTCTGGGTATTAGGATTCCCTGTAGCTATTGTATTCCTTATCTTATTATTGTAAGGTAAGGAGTTATATTCCCTACTAGATTATCTAGTATATTACTTATCGTGTAAGATACAAAAAACTCATAATACAGCGGGTAGATAATGCGGTAAAACAACGAAATCCGATTTGTTATAAATTATATAAACATGGAACGTACTTAAAAAGAAAAACTAAAACTCAACAAGAATCTCTTTTTGTTTTGAGTAGTATATATGACTCCTTACTTTGTTTGATTGCCATCTCAAATTTTGAAAGAATTCTATTATATATAGGCTCTTTCCCTTGGTGGTTTTGTACTCGGTGGGGACTTGAATCTTCGACTCATTTTTCTATTGAAGTTTGCTTTTCCGATGTTTAATTGAGAATATAAAGCCACTCGATTGTCGCCCAAAAGTTCACTATAGAAAAAACGAGATAGTAATAATAATTTGATTCTATACAAGTGTTGATAAAAGATTCTAAAAAACAGAATTGTTTCTAATGCTAATTAACGAAAAACTCCCTGATAAAATCTAGCAACAAAGTTATTCTAACACTCTATAATCTACTTACGGAGAGACATAAGGGTTTTTTATACACGGATACAAAGATTCAAGCATTTTCTAGCTGAAAAAGAATCCTTGACAGAGCTCAAAGGAAAGATAGAATCCATTTACAAGCATTCCTTACCTAACTCTTAGACACAACAAGCTTTAGATTTCCTCGAAAGATACGTGTTTACTAAACCTATTATTAGAATTTGAAACTACAAGGACTTCCTCTCAAATCAAAGTATTATGTAAGTTACTGACATAAAGAAATGAAAAAGCAACTAAGTCTTTGTCAATATAGTTCACATTGAGTACATTCCTATTAAATTGCATTTACCTAAGTCATAAAAAAGTATAACTAATTCTTAATTCTATTCGAAAAGCTGTTGAGTTAGCCCCGATTGATCCATAATAGAAAGTTTTTGCTCATGTGCAAAATATCTTTTATACCTTAAACCTATATTATATGTATGCAAATAAATAGCTATCCGTATAGCTTAGGGATTGTGAATACTTCGTATTTCGACTACAAATATCATATTTATTAATGATACTGTATGGCATTCTCCTTATTTAATACCACAAAAACCTTGCAATGTGAAGGCGAAGTCCATCTTTAGTAAGAGTATTATGCTCTATTTAATTATAAAAGGCGTACTTGTTCTAAGACAATCTTTTCCGAGGACTCAACTTGAGAACTAGATTAAGCCTAAATGTTTGTACAAAGCAAAAGCATAAAAGACTTTTGGTATGAAAATACTAGAAAAGAAGGTTAAGCCGCAAAAATATGAAAAATATTAACAAAAGAACTCTAATAGATAGGTACATAATGAATGTTTCAGAGGTTACGGTTTTGTATCTATCTTAACAGGTTGTTTTGCACGACTATAATCAATAAGATATAGAGATTTCGGCTTACGTACTTGAAAAGTATAGCTGAGTAACTCCACAGTTGGTTATTTCTGTATTTGAATCTTTATTAGGAGTAGAGATTCCTAACCTTACTTACCGAGTATTTTACTGTGATGAGAAGATAAACTTATATAATTCTAAAAAATCTATTACAAACTCAACTAAACACAGATAAATGGGAATCCCGTGTACCATTGAAGCACACAAGATTTTATCTCTCTAATAATGAATCATGAGAGGACCTCTTTAGTCATCACATAAGCAACCCTACTTAATCTAGATTCCTAGTAAGTACTGCTAGTAAATTGAGGAACCCTTTATTTATGGGGTATTTTACAAACATCGTATTCCAGTTTAGCTTTTTATAGGACTAAGAAATTAACTACATAAGACATAGGACCCCTTATTTAGTTCATTCAGTATCTGTAGAAATACAAACACAAAATTCTACTTGGATTGTCTCTCGGATAACTTCAAGTTTACCTAAACTTTATATATATATACTTGCTATTCTAAAACTAGAAAGCAGGATACTTTCTCGATAGGATATCATAGCAAGCACCTTATAGGTGCCACATTATCGCCCACTTCTTGTCTTGTTCTCAATCCTTTCATTTATTTTATCCACGAGGGGCAGCTTATTTTTTTACGGATGTCGAAGGTTCAAAACGCACTGCACGAAAGAAAATTAACAACAAACTTCACAAAAGTTTTTCTAAAGCATCTATTCGAACTAGGCTACAGATAAAAGGGGCCCACGGTGTCGCTTCGTAGTGTAGAATATAAGAATCTCTCTCGGTTAGCTAGTTGCAAGAAATGCAAAAAAGCTTGCCAAAACTAGGATTACATATAGGGTTTGAACCTACGTCTTTCTACCGCTTGGATTACAATATCCATACTAAATGCCAAAACTACTACCTTATAAACCCAGATTCAGAGGTGTATAAACTCAAAATGATGCTAAAATTCTATATAATAACTGGTAGTAGTAGTGTAAAGGGCACATAGCTTCTCTCACTAACAGCTAGAAATTTACAGTATTTTAGTTTAGGTGTTATTAAAAAGCACAAATTCTAATTAGTTTTTCTAAAAAGAAGCAAAAATAATAAGAACTGCTTTTTTATATAAGGAAAAAGGTATATTCCTCTAGATGTGAAAAGAAGTTAGTTGCTACTGGATTGACGTGATTTGACTTTTAAGAAAACCCCGCTAGTTTTGCAGTTCCGTTCAAAAGCCTTTATTTCATTTTTAACTTTAAGAGAGCTCTGCAATGTAGAACTTAACCTATATAAAGTCCACTAGAATAAATATATAAAATGTAAGGTGCAGTTCTTTGTTTGCTATTTTACGGAAATTTGGGATTCTGGTGAAAAGCCTCTTTTCTTTAAAGGTGAGTCTTGCGAAAGCCCTCTTGTATATACCACTACGTAGTTTAAGAAGTAGTTGTTTGTGGAAAACCCTTTCCTGTAAAGGATTTCCCCGTCAATTTATTTGCTTGTCATTATAGGCTTACCTTAATTCCTATAAGACATCCTATGTCTATTATTTTACTAATAAAGGGTCCCCTTTTTCCTACTTTCAGCAAGTAAACCGGATCTAGATAATGAAGGGAAGGGAATAAGAGCTGCAAATTAGGAGCAGTACTACTTTTCGGGGGGGGGGTTCATGTATAGAGTACCTATCAGGTTAGGGGGCGTGCGCAGGTTGAAATAATCTATTTTATAATAGACTCTTGCTTGATAAATAAGATGAAACTTTTTACTATATAATACATAAACCCTATTAGTTGAGTAAAGTACTCATAACCCATCCCCCCATCCGTTCTACAAAAGCAATGTCACTTGATATACGCGTAAAATAGTTTAATTTGAACCCGTCTTTAGATCTTTATAGGTATTAAGAACTGACTTCACTCCAAGAAAAATGATACCTTTCCTTCCACAGAAATGCAGTTAAAACCGGGATTTTAAGCAAAAAATTAGAGCGCTTAACCTAGTTAAATTAAGACAATCCCATTCGTAAATAATTAAAAAAAAGGTATTTGCCTAGTTTCTACTTCTGTCTTTGTAAAATGAAGTTTCTGTGACAAAACAAAAGGAAATCGTAGTGGGGCCCGTACATACAAAGGGTGTTTTCTTAGACTTTCTTTCTTTATATTCCGCCATAGTCCGCTTTTAGTCAATAAGTAAACTCTAACTTTCAGGCTAATTTAATAAAGTTATATCTCAGCAATATTTTATCTGTCTTTGCAGAGGCTTAACGAGAGTTTAACAGCTAACCTCAGTCCTAAAAAGCTCTTTATTCTAAATTATAGATTACCAATTAGGAACTTTGCAACTAAAATTCAGTAGATATTTACTATACCTGTGCTTACTAAGTAAGTAGGGGATCAAAAATCCACGTGGATTATTAAACGACTTTCTTATACTTTTTGGGGTTTCCTACTTCGGCAAAGAGGCCTCCAATAAAAGGGTCTGTTTGTTATTCGTTATCACGGGTAGATTTCTTATAGATTTGAATCGGGTTTTAGACGAAATATTGAGTTTAAAAAGAGTTCGCTCTATTAAATAAAAAGGGACTCAATTTGTAGAAGTTAAAGAGCAAAAAAAACGAACTTGGTCGGTAAGTCCAAAGGCCAGAGAAACTTATTAATTAATTAGTATGGATTTTCCTTAAAGTCCTACTTAAGGTATGTATTACTAGCTAGAAGTTTTTTTACTAAGACTAACTCTCTCTTTACTTGATGCAAGGGTTGTCGAAAGTAGTAGGGTAGCTTTTATTGTATGTATAAGGCCCCTACAAATTTCCAGACAAGGGTCTCGAATATAGGTTGAGCACACAAGACAAGAGTGGGTTCTTTCAATCAAAAGGAAACTCGCTGATATTATATAAATCAGCATTTCCGTATAATATAAGGAATAAGATTGATTCTCAAAAGTATAAGCCTTACTTTTCAGTTTCTCTAAACTGTAACATAATGAGAATCCGTCGGTTCAAGTCGTGGTTTTAATAACATTTCGAAAGAGAATATCGAAAGCTGCGTCGGTAAAATAATACCACCAGGCCAACTCCAGGATTACCCCAACCTTCCTTCATACCGAGTAAACTAAGTTGATTTAGAGACTACTGCGAATTAAATCAACTTGCGGGAGATCCCTACCTTTTCATATAGCGGTTCTGGCTGAATAAGCTTTGATATGATAGGCGAACTGCGGTTTTGGTTAATACCTGCCTTTCTTATGCTAGCTCGTACTAAATTCCCAGATGCCTTTATTTTATTTCAGTATTTTATCCTGTTATCTGTATTCTGTTCAAAGAAGTTTCCAAAGGTGCTTTACCCTAGAGAGAGTAGAGGTTCCGCTTATTTTAGGGCGAGTTCTTACTGAAAATACTTAGTTTCATTCTACCTTGCTTGTTCAATATTAGTTGTATTACAAGAAACCTTCTTTGTAGTGTTACTGCTGTAGAGAGGGGGCAGTGCTTTAGAGAGTATTTTAATGGTTATTTATTATACCCGACCATAGTATGTATAACGGAGGAAGGGTAGCACAAGATAGTATTCTGAATATACATACTTACCCTATAGCACTCACCAACAACTAGAAAATCTTTCCAAAACTTCGAGCAATAGCACTAAAACTCTCATATAATCAATAAAGAGTTTATATGCGAAACCAGATCTTTTACTAGTCTTTCCCTTCCTACTAAGCTAGGGAAGCTCCTTCGTGATCCACCACAGGTTTATTGCTTTGAAACTTAAAATGTCTTGTATTACATCGGGGTCCTCTATTAAAAGAAAAAAAAAAGGTAAGATAATTTTCTATATACAGAGTTCCCCTGGTCAGTTAGGAGACTTTTGCACCTAAAAGCACTGGCCCGTCACCTTTCCATGCCTATTCTATAGGACTCCCTTATAGTATAGAAACTCTCGTCTAAAAACAATACGGAATTGCATGATTTAGCCGTATTTACTCGTTGTTGAATAAGGGAGTTCCCAGTGTACAAGAATATATATTCTATAAATAGAATTTCTTAGAGCCTTAACTGATTTAAAAAAAGATTTATAAAGGCACCGGAAACCCCTAAGCGCATAGCACCCTACCTACTTCTCAAGAAAACACAATCGGATTCGTAGAGTTGTTAAGCTTTTCAGAAGAGTTTTTCGGGTTTCCTCATTAAAAACTTCTTGTACACGAACTTATGCAATTCGGCTATAAATTCATGCCAACAAGATTCGAACCTAAGAACACTTGTTTCAAAAGCACCTTGCCGTGTGTAAAATGGATTTAAAGTAAGTTAATAGACAGCCCCAATAGTCTATAGCACTCTCCGTTCCTAGTTTCGTTTCAAGAGGTTGGTAAACAGTGCTTTATCTAAGCGATTTTCATCTTAATTCTTATTAGAGAATATCTACAGTAGTACAAACTCTTGTGTGGGTTTGCGTACAATCTCTAGAGTTCGGGATTACTCTTTTAATAAAGTCGAAGAAAGCCCAGTTTAGGGGGTTTACAATTTTCCAAATACCTCGTTTTTGTGGCAAGCAGGACTCATTTATTGATTAAGGATATAGATCCCTGTGATTTTAGAACTACCCTACGCTTATCTCGAGTATGCTAGATAAGACTTTCTTAGTTACTACTATGGGACAGCGACAGTCCCTTACCTTATTAGGAATAGGATAATAAAAGCCAGCCCTGCCCAAGTATAAGTTCGTTAGATATACAGTAGTATGCACCGAGTATATGTACTTGAATATTTAGAACCTACTTACAGAAAATCCGCTTAAAAGTTTTCCATTCTGTCCCGGATACTTTATAAGTCCCCTAACAGAACAAAGAGTATAGCAAGTAAAAGGGCTTTTATAGGTTAGCAAGAAAAAGTTTCTTCTCTATTTTTAAGAGCTTCGGATATAGGGATTGCCCCCCTCTTATTATAATCAATTTATGGGCTCTGGTATGATTTTCCGGAATATTATATTATTCAAACGATTTTCTGTGTTGTGTCTTTAGGTTCTTGAGAGGGTCCTTAACTAGATTTCATTATGTACATTAGCTTTACTTTTGATAATTCTATTTATACGAGGAAGTGAAACTAGGAACAAAATGTTAAACTACACGTGATACCTTGGTTTTATAGCGGATAAACCGGGGAATCCAGACTAAAAGCTTCAAAAGGGGACACTTTACTTTAGTATAAGTATAGACACTGGGCCATAAAGATAATCTAAGTAGGCCTAATAATTTTCCATAAGCACTTGCGAGGCTGAGCAATAGATAAAGTATGATTCTTAAAATTTTCCAGAAATGGGTTGGGTTCTTTTCTTCTTGCAGAGCTACATTTTTATCAAAAGGCATAACTTCGGCCTTTCTTGACTGGCTAAGCGGGGTTTCCGCCTTACTCAATTAGCAGACACTTGTACCTATATATTTTAGTTAATAAGAGTTTTTATCCTAAAAATTCTATAAAGATTTCAGATTATTCGCTAGACTAGGGTTACTTTATGACTTAGAAAAAGGTTGCAGGCAAGGATAAGAATCAAAATCTTGCTAAAAGTTCTCAAATTACCTCGTATTTTGAGTTATTACTAAGGGTTCTACTTTTTTTAGTTTAATGTAGAGTTGCCCTCGTTTGCAAGCCCCACAAACGGCTTTTGTTGAGAAAGTACTCTAAAGAAAACAGGCCTAGAGCAAAGAACTTGGTTTATAAATAAACTAGGCCTAAAATATCCTTTAGAAAGTGGCACAGAGTCCAAAAAGGATTAAAAGAAAGTTCCCAACACATATCAAATAAAAGTTACGCTTAGGCACCAGAAAGACATTGAGGTTTGAAAACTTAGCCGTTTAATTGTAGTGGAATAGATATCAAAACTGCCGGAGTACTTTACAAAAGTTTAGGTAATAGATTTTGTTTATTTATTTGTTACTGAATAGGATATTTATTTCCTGTTTTGCGCACAATCTTAAATTAAGAGATCTCTTTCAATACTTGACTGCCTGTGATCAATAAATTCCGAAACCCTTATCCTTGATTAGGGCCCACGTAGACTTTTAAGGCAATGTTTGTAAGAAAAGAAATTCTTTATGATTAAAGAGTCAAATTGAGTAGTGTGGAAAGCTTTAAGGCATTCTTGCTGTCTATACTATAATAACTGAGAGTATAAAAAGGTAAGTCTTAATAGCTTTTGGGTAGTAGTAACTAGAAAACTCGATTTATCCCCAATAACAATAACAAAAAGATACTAAATTCAAGTAAAGCGGTTTTGTCCTTTAAATATAAGGGTCGCTCTTATCTTAAAAGCGGGTTTCAATATAGATAATTCGGACTTTATAGGAAATTGGAAAAAGCTTTATATCAGCATAAAAAGCCGAGTATGTATATGATTTAAAGGAAATCTCCTAACTTTGGGTCCATTATAACACCTTCTTATTTACCAGAGTTTAGTGGATTCTCATCTCATAGCTACTACTAAGATGGTAAATCCTATGATATTAAGTCTAGAACTCATGTTAATTTTGAGCCTTTCTTAAGAAATGTAAAGGAGACCCTCGCGTAGGCAACTTTAGAAACCCAGGAATTGGCACTACGCAAAGCTACGAAGTAGGCAATCGGTTATTCAAACCAAGTGTCACTATTGTTAAACTAACAATTAAAGTGAAGGTCTGGAAGGGGAGCGCTGTGTTTTTTTTTAAGCTGCGCAGCTAGCTGTTATACTATACTTATATTCCTCCAACATGGGTTCCGAAAAGGGTCGGGAACGGGGCCTTCTCTTTTAAGGTAAGGGTACCCCCTTAATATTGCGATAGGCTTAGTATCAAGCGGGGCGGGTGGTCTCTGCTGCTGAAATATGTATACTAACTTAGAATCTGGATTGATTTTAATAAGAAAATATAGCATCCTGTTTTAGTTAATTTTCTGTGTACATAGTCAATTACTTGAGGTTAAATGGAATGGAATCTGGGGTACTCCTAATTTCAAGTCAAGGTGGACTGCCCTAATAGATTTCTAAGAAACGCTTGCTTGGGTTGTAATATGGAAATAGGTACCGTTAACAAATTTTAAGTCTATTCTACAGATATAAAACCTAATTTTAGTATCCTGTTAGAAAAGCAAAAAGTCTCATTTACCGAGGGTTAAGTTCTGTATTAGAAGTTGGTATAGGCCTATGATAACCATTCGAGATCCTTTTCTAATTTCAAATTTTCTGACATTATTTAAAGGAATTCCTAAGGGTTAAAAACGGCTATAGTATATCCTTTACTTTAAAGTTAACCTTTTTTTTACTTAGCGGGTTCTGTTTCAATTCGGTAATCCGTTCTGGATAATAAAATAACCCAGAGAAGTAAACAAAAAAGCCATTCTTTGCTGCCTCGCCTAATAAACTATAGCCGATTCCTTTTGCTGGCTTTATAATTAAGGTGCACCTCCTCCTTTTTATTCTTAGGATCAGATGGAACTTCTAAGTATTACAACACTAGGAAAATTGAGGAGGCATGCTTTAAATTAGTCATTAACTAAGCTCCTTAAAATTTCGGGTAAACGCGCGGTTTAGGTATCTCCCTCTACCCCCAAGGCCCCACCAGGCTAAAACCAATTCAGTATGCAAAAGCTCATTCTATCACTGGCAAGACATTCTAGATAGATTTTAGAGAATTGAAGCTAAAGTTGTGTAAAAGAATTAATTAAGTCAATTTGAGAAAAAGATGCTAGCGAATGAGCTGAGGCTCATAAAGGTAGAGTATGAAAGGATACAGAAAGCAAGCTTACCTTGTTAAGTTTAGGCAATATATTGTAGCTCTTTCAATGAATGTCTTTGGGAGAGCAAGTGCATTTGTTTGTAGGTGAATCTGCAGTCGATAGCCTGTGATAGATACAATAGAGAGCTTCTTAATTAATGTGATTCCTAAAGTAAAGCAAAGGAATCCAAATGTTGATAGCAAGTGCTGCTAAAGTAAAGGAAGATAAATCGAATACAGTTTAGTTTAGTTTGTGAATAGTTTCCCAATGCAAACTATGACATATCAGAGTTGCCCTTCTATAGGTTGCCAAAGTGTACCCAAAACTTAAGGGGGCCAATAAAGAAAATCCTTACTTTTCAGGTAAAAAAATAAGGGAACAATACGATATTATTTCATAAAGTTCAAATCTGATTATGCGAACCCTAAGAGCCGGGAGTTTTAGGTGTCCATATTATATTATTTAGAGTAATTCCTATAGGAATTAGAACTAGTCAATCAAAGCTTAATAAAATAGAAAATAGGGCTTCTCTTCTTTATTTTATATTGGCGGGTGGTTATACTGGTAATAATCTCTCGAGTACTTGACCTTTTAAATCTAAATTTCTATACAAAGGGGTTATCATTAAAACTAGTGAAAAAAACTACTAGGTATTCGTGCGTAAATTATACTAAAGGGTGGATATTCAAATTTTTAAGAGAAGAGGTTAACCCCGAATTTCTCGGAAAAGATAAGTAATTGATAGTGTACAGTATTTCAATAAAGAAAGCTCTCTAATTCCTTAAGGCTTCAATTCTAGGCTTTCGCTTTTACAGGGGGTATAGGGGTAGGGGACCACTTCATTTCTTCTTGTCGGGTACTTTTTTCTTAGAAGTTAGCTTCACTAGAACACGTTTCACAACAAGAACCGAGCCCTGTTTTTGCAAGGGAAAAGGTCTCCGTCTAAAAAAAAGTAAGGGGAGATTTCTTACTGTCTCTAGAAACCGGGATTGGAATTCCAAATTATATAAGAAATACTGGCTTAAAATAAGGGGTATAATGTACAAAAACAACCACCTCAAGAAGCAGCTAAACTTACAATAAATGCAATAAACGAAAGAATTTCTAATAACTTAGTATAGTACTGTTCGATTGAGTCGGCATTCCTTTTCTGAGCCTTTTCCTATATTATCATTTGTTGTAGGGTAACTTTGAATTTCTTTATTTTAGATAGTTTTGTTGAAATCTACCCCGCGTAAAACCTTTACATGAATTTTTGAGGTATTGCTAAGAAAGAAGTTCTAAATTTATAAGGAACTCTTTCACGAAGGAAAACTTATGCCTAAAATATGCTATAAATTACTATCTCAAACCGGAGCGAGGACACATGCCCGAAAAGTGACATGGTTCAAAATCGCTTTCTCTATGCGAATTCTCATAAAATGGGACTTTTTCAACGATCGGGAAAATGTCAATTTGGGATCGCTTAGAAGGTTACTGGGCTAGCTGATAAAGTTGTTACAATAGGCTATCAAGTAAGATAAGAAGTCTCAAAGAATTTCTTTTCAATGGTAGATTGAACTGTCCAACTAACACTAACTACCTGGTTTTACTCACCTTGATACTCTCATTTATGTTTAACGAAGGGTATTGTCGCAGGAGGTCTAGTAATGCCTTTGCTTTGAGGATCTTCGTATAATTTAGTAGCTGGGATGTCTCTCTTTATTCTTATTGATTAAGTCAGGGAAACGTTCCCTAATAAAGAATTAGTATATTTGCCTTTCAAAACCTTGTTGGTTAACTAAATCTTGTTTGTAAAATAGAGCACCCTCCTAAAAAGAACAACGGATAACTCACGGGCTTGCGACTATTTTATTTCTATATAATAGAAATCTATTTACGAGAACATAGCTTTCATTTGAACTGAGTTATCCCTGAATTTCCTAGTCTTCTTGTTGCTATTGAAAAAAAGTGAGTGGAAAAGAGTTCTTGATTTAACTTAGAGAATTTTTACACTACACTATAAAGGATTCTGATTGTCAATCCAAGTAGCCTCAAAAAAAGGAGGTAATAGAGTTTTATTACGAAGATTGTAATCAGGCTAGGTCTTTTCAATATAGCGATGGCCTTAATCAGTCAAAGTACTTCAAAAAATATTCTAGCACAGTTAACATTTCGAGATTCTATAGATTTTTCTTGAAAAGAAGATTATCTCTCGGATTCCCTGGTACGGAGTATAAGTTACAGGGTGAGCTTTTCATAACCAAATTGGTGTATCTCTAAAAGAAATTCCTGTAACCTGATAGGACTGCTCCTTATAATGAAATGAAACCTTAGCACGCTTCAAAACGGTTGTTACCGCAGGCAAAGCTTGAGAATTGTTAAAGAACCTTTTATTTCTTTTGACTGGAATCCTATAGACTAAGCAGTTTCAACAAATAGAAATTTAGGAAGCTTCAGCCAATAAAATTGGAAAAAGTAACACGAATTTTTTTCAGTAGTCCAAAAAAGAAAGAGTATTTCCTAAGCAACAAGGGTCAAAATCAAGTAGCTGTTATATTCTAATTATATACTTAGGATTTCTCTACTCTGACAAAGAAAGTAGTCTTAGATTCCCCTTTTTTAACCAAGGTAGAACAACAAATTATCAAACAATAAGGGTTGTTTTTGGTATCAACAATCGTTAAAAATACTGGGCTATGGCTATAAAGTTTTCTTATTTTTATATATTCTCAATCTACCCCGAGCTCAAGAGTATCCTCATAAAGGATCCGACCGCTAGCGGGAAACCTTACTTTTTTTTCATAGACTTCGTAAGTCTTCCCTGAAATAGAGCCCTAATTTAGGGGTATAGCCCTATTCCTACTAAGGTGTTCTAACTTCTTAAAAGCTGGTTTTAAAATAGAAAGTCTTTGATAAACTTAAAGAGGGAAATCCCCGATAACTCCTAATAAAGCAGTTCCTGAAACCGGAGTTTCTAATTAAAACTACTAAAGTCGCGGGAATTCCAATAAGGGAAAACATAGTCAATATTGACTCCAAAAAGCCTTGTACAAGCTCCTTACAGGGTATCTAAACCCGTCTTCTAAGCTATTCCTATTACAATTACAAGCCAGGCCTTCTTGTTTTATTTGGTACTTTCGAATACCCATACCTCATTTTAGAGCTAGAATTCTCCTAGTCTTTATAAAGGTAGAACGAACACTAGTAATTTCAATATCTTGTTTCTTTGTCTTAGAGTTTTGCGAAGTACTTTACTTATAGAGTACGATCCTAATGACTGACATTTCCGGTACAGAAACTTATTCTATCTTGATAAGGAAATACGGATTATCTTGTTCAGCGAGCAGAAGGAATTAGAGCTCACACTATCTTTTCTTTGGGGCGTCGGTAAATAACAGATTCTAAAGAAAACAGAATTCCTAATCTAAGGACATAAACGGATTCTCTTGACTTTGACAGTTGTTCATGGCTAAGCTATTATGATGGTTCGCTGGAGTTGCTATTGCTTGACCTCTGTAAACTTCAACATTTTTCTAACTGGAGTTTTACTTCTTGTACTAATTATCCTTTGTCATTGGTCATTGCAGTAACAGTTTTTTAGCTTTACTAACTAGGACATTTAGGGTATCTGGTTGTACGAATTGGGTTTTCGAACAAATCCATGTGTATAGCAGAGTCTTAGATTTTGTATTGTTGTTGAGAGTATATTCCTATTTTATTTGAGTTTAGTTTAGGTAGAGTTTAGAGAAGTTCCAGATACAAATGTAACTAATTGTAGTTTGCTATCCTTGTTGTACTAATTTAAGATAAGAACCCTTATTGTTCCCTGGAAGAACTCTATGTATTGGATAGTTTAGAGGATAGTTTAGGAATCTCTAAATTCTTGTTGTTATTTGCAGCTAATGGAACGGAACGACCTTCCGGGAATTGTATTTAGCTCTTGTTTTGGAATGTCCTTGACTGATCTATAGGCAAAGGAGTCAAGTCTATCAGATCGATCTAAGTTGACAAGTGTTTTGGGTGTAGCTTTATACTCAATTCTCTTTGACAGGTATTAGCTTTGAGGAATTACTTCAAAGAATTGTAGCAATGGAATTTCTTGTAGCTCTTGTATTAGCGATCCATGGAATTACTGCAGGATAATAGAAGATTTTCCAGAGTCAAGAGTTCCCTGTTTAGTTTAGTTGTTTAAAAGAGTCAATCTGTAAAGGCGAGCTTGCTTTGAATTTGTATTAGATCTCATGGATAATCTATCGATGAAAGGTTTAGAGCATTAGTTCTTTTGTTAGCGAAAGCAGTCCATTGTAAGTAAGTCTTGACTGTGGATATAGGTAAACCGGATTTTTCTTTCCTGAGGTAAAGCTCTTTTTCTTTGTTGTAGCTAAAGCAAGTCTGTATAGCAGGTATACGCTGTATTCGATTTTCTTTGTATTCCACCGATATGGCTAAGGTAACGTTAAACTAAAGGCAAATAAGCAAATTAAGGAAACTGTAAATAAATAGGAATCACTTAAATAAGTAAGAATGATTTTAGCAATCCCGTGAATAAAGTATCTTCCTTGTAGGAATAGTAACAATTGAGAGCACGAAAGTAAAGATTAGAATCTCTTAGATAAAGAAACTTTGAATCAGCGCTCTTCCTTTGTTTGTCTATATTCTAGGGTATTTGTAGGTGCCTACATTCAATTTCTGACAAAGTAGTTACATCAAAAATTTTGGGTTATGGACAACTAATCTGAATTGAATTAGAGTTCTAGTAATTTCTAAATCCATATAGATTCAAGTATTCACTTACATAGAAGTTTTCCAAAAGCAAGAAGTAAGCTCTAATTGTGACTGTGTTAGTTTTAGGCGCTTAATTAATAAATAATATTTATTCTATAGATTATTGTAAGTCCCTTCCTGTTTATTCAAGAAATATGTGCAGAGGCTGCTTAGAGTACCCTGGTGCTTTTACTTTAACCGCAAGGTTGCACCTTCTTCATTCTAAATAGGAGGGAGCTACTTAACTTAGTGGCCTAAAAACAAAGGGAGTAACTCTTATGGGTTAGAAGTTCTCGTAGCAAAAATTCGGTATGACAGTGTGTACCTTATTTAGAGTTGTTACCTCTTGTCTCAAGGTAATTGAAATGGGCGCTAATACATAACCTATCTTTCTGTAAAGAGCTAAATATCCTTGAAACGCTCAGAAATACCACTTGTTAATGACAACTAAGTTAATGACCCTTAGTAGTCGTTTTCTACATTTAGGGTGCCTTTTACACATTAAACATTTTAATAGGAGAGTACTTCAGGCACTTTCACTCCCCAGGGACTTCTCAATTTATCGCTCTAAATCCCGTGCGTAGTAGGAAATCCTTTAGCCAAGAGTCTACATTTTCTAAGTACTAAGAAGTTTCCCCCTTTAAACAGCCCCTGTAAGAGCGCTTTTAGGCCCAATTCAAAAAAGGGGGGTCCTTGTTGTTCCCTTAGAGTTAACCCTAGCTTTGCACTTCTAACTACCATAAATTACATTCTAGTTTATTAAAAAAGGCTCTAGTTTACGAACTGGGGATGCAGTATGTCTTATTTGAACCAATATTCTTACTCATTATAAGCAGTCGACTAATAAAGCTACGCGTAGGATTTCCTATGATACATTAGGAAGAACTCCATGTACGTACCCACGCCCTAACTATTAAAAAAACGTTTAGTTAATATGTTTCCAGAATCTAGCAAGTTTATTTAAGTTCGCTCTCTCTCTTTAGCAGCTTAGATTCCCCGAGCCTTTCGCTTCGTCTGGATGGTAGAACTTTACTTCAAGTCACCAACAAGCGCGGGTTCAAATCGAAGCATCTGCCTCATTCTAGACATCGGATTCATTCCAACGACCAGCAAGTTTCATATAGTATGCACTTTCCAAGTCTATTTTATTGTTAGCTACCACTTTCGTATCTTAATCGTTATTTCTGGAATCGGCTCAGCTGTAAATCTCAATCCAGTTAGCTATACTTGTTATGTTATTCGGATTTTGCTTTTCTGGTACCTCATCTGGATGCTCTACTTCGTTTTACTTTCACTATTCTAGCTACAGGCATTATGTCAAACAAACCTATGCGAGTGCTCTGGTTTGTATATAAGAAGTGGGGGGCTTCCATAAGTAGACTAAACACACTAAACACTCTGAGAATACCCAGTACTTATACTATACTTGGGATTACAAAATGTATGATATACCTTTTTTTATAGCGGAATATACTCCATAAACCTACATTTTCAAAATGATTGCCTCGAAAAGGGATATCTGGAAAAGCTTAAAAAATGTCATCTCAAACCAAGTGTTTTCCATATACTAGATCTGCTTTTACAACTTAGAAAAACCCAGAAGTCTTGGGTAGGATTTCGTTGGACTCTAGGCGGGTCTAGAAACCTTCAGGAAACCTTTATCTCAAGAAGAATCCCTTACTTTTAGTTTAGGAGGCCCGGCCCTGTTTGTTATTTTAAATCAGAAAGCTTCTCACCTTTCTTTTTTGTGTCAATTCTGTTACTAATGCTTATAAAAGTGTTAAGGGATAGCGGTTATCCCAAACCCAAATAAATTTTCTAATGTCAAAATAGTTTAATTAAGTAGATAGATTTATTTCGCTTAATCGTTAATTAAAAAATATCGTAGGTTCAAAAGTAGTAAGTGTTAACTTAAGGGATCCCCTTAAATTAAAGTCTAAAAAGATAGCTCAACTCGGGCATTTAGGAACTTCCTCTCTACACTAGACTCCCGAGAACGCTTAAGTGCATCGGGTAAATCCTGTGTTTCCAATCGTAATATTAAATAAACAAAGAAATAGAATTCGTTTCTCAGTCTTAAGGTGTATACCGACCGCCCTTACTCTTCCCGGAATTTCCTACTCGTTTGACTTCAGGACACCTTGAAAGAAACCCAATACAACAAAAGCCCTAAAAGCTTTTGCTTTAGTATCTCCAAAAGTGAAGTCACTTAGATTCAGTACACGCCACGCGGAAACCCTAGGGATCCCGCACATAAAAACTTTCTTCTTTGTGATCAACCCTTAGCACTCAAATATCTGTTTCCTCCCCAAATAACGTAAGGACCTACGTTAGACTCAGATTTAGTATAATCGGTTGTGGGTATAAGATAGAATTTTAGGGGTTTCCTTGACTGTATACAAACTCTTTAGTGCAAGAGGTTTCTTTACTACATTAACTTGAGTTAAAAAGGAAGGGGATGCACTAAGAGCGGCTCTCTTTCCTTCCAGGTATTAAAATTCAAAACAAGCTCGCTTTTTTAGGATATACTTACATATTTAACAATTACTACTAAGAGTTTCTTAATTTTATAACGTTAACTAAAAGAATCTTTGTCAATTTCGTGGATACCCCCCAAACAGAATTAGAATTAGGAGCACATTCTTTATGTATTTCATGTAAACATCAGAATTTTAAGGCTTTCAAGAGGAGAACTGACTCAATTTGCTGTTCAGATTTCGACTACTGTAAAATCAATGAGACCCCTTTTGTGTATAGGAGCTGCCTCCAATTCAAGAAAAAGGAGTCTTCATATATAGCAAAAAGCATACAAGCCATTTGATTAATAGAAAAGCTTGCCTGTTTTGAAACTGGATTTTAGTAGCTCCAAATAACCCTACTTTCCCAATAAAAGATTTGTTTAGATTAGTTTCTTGTACCTTGTTTTATAAGAAATTATTGACTTTCTTCGAGATCTGGAACCTACCTTTGCCTGTACAATTCCCGTCTAGTTAAAGAGAAATACCCAGAAACACACAATAGAAAGAAAACAGCCTCCCCTCAGTTAAACTCAACTAATAATTTATCCTAAATAAATACCATTAGAAAACCTTGAATTACTTATTTTAGTCAAACAAAACTAAGGATTGTGAATACAGATACAGCCTGTACAAAAGGGACAAAGGGACAGATGAAAGCCAAATACCGATACCTAACAGATCCAGTTTTATTTTAACAGATGGAAAAAAACAAGAGATACTGTGGTAAAGGACATCAAGAAAGCAACTTTTAACAGGCTTACGAGCTAGAAACCAATAAGGAATACCAACTCCAATGTCGGTTAATGAGTCTATAGGCAAACTCTTACCGATTTATTGCCTTTAAACCAAAATACAGATACCAGGAAAAAACTGTCACTAAAACTTGACTTACAAAGACTCAGATTCTCTATATACGATTTACCTTCTTAGATTCAGTACCCTCTCAATCAATCGAGAGCAAAGCAAAAGAGAGTGACACCTTAACCTTCAATGGAACTAAGGAAGACTGAGAAGAGAGGTATAGGTAAAAGCAATTGATATACGGGTGATGGCACACTCTAACTGGGTAATGAAAGCCAATTAAGAACAACTGTTTACATTAAAATCCTATCTTCTTATGCTCTTTCATCCGAATTCTCTTAACTACTTGTCAGCCGGAATAACAACCTCATCGAAGGTCTTGCACTTACAACTCCAACTAACGACAACCACTGGCGATACGCACGACAACACCTCACATGCACAAAGAAATAGCTTAGGAGAAGTTCCTCTCAACTTGAACGGTTTCTTGTGACACTACTTATTTACTTTACAGGATCATAAAGACTGGAAAACAAGCTTTAGGTGTCTATATTCTATACTTGTCTTGAAACCTTGGACTTTAGGTTCAGTTCTTTACAACTATTTGCTAGCAGCTTTCTTAATGGGCTAGACTCTTCCTCGTAGGTAGGCGTCTCTCTTAAGAGAGACGTCTTCTTGTTAGGAGAGACAGCTTGTTCACTGTACTTATTGGAGAGCTGCAGTATTCTTGTAGCTAATGTATTATTCAGTAGTTATGACCCCCTTCAACTTCACAGAAGATATAAGTAAATACATTTTATACCTGTTCTAATTTGCACAACAACTAAAAATTGCAGCTCCTAAAGTCAAGTTTACTTCCCAGAAATTGAAGAGCTTGCTTTACAAATCAATAGCATATAACTCTAGGGTTTTTTCAAAGGTTTACTAGGCTCAGGAATGCCTGTAGTATAAGGCAGAGTTCTTACTTCTAGCCTAAAAAAAAAGGAATCCCTACAAAACAAACAAAACAACTGGGCAAGGCAAGATAAACCCTGTTTCTTAAAAAAAAGAATTCCGTGTTTAATATAATATTAAAGGGGTTCGTGCAACACTTACTGAGGGATAGCAACTAAAATACTAAACCGGTATTAAGTTTATATTCGATCTGGTAAGTCAATATGCCAAAAGGATGGGGACTCACTAAACTAAGTAGCGGTATATTTCCCTTTTAAGAGGAAACTTAAGTGTAGTAACCCTGTTTTTTGAATAAAGGGGCAAAAGGAACTGCAAACCCTTAAGGATTCTGAGGAGCAAACTGCGCAAACCGGTAATAAGTAAACTAAACTACTTGAAAGTAGAACACGGCAATAGTAAAAAAAAATCCATAGGTTATACGCATTTGTTAAAAAAAAAACTAGCTACTAATAAATATGTAAGAAGTTTATTCCTACCTAATAGGAGCTGGGGTCCCTTGATTAATAGTTAGTTATACCTGCCTTGCGAGCCTTTATCTTGGTGTGTTACAACGTTAATTCATATAGAACAATTTAATATAGGTCCAACCTTATTATCAAAGGGTTCTTATATTTGGCAGGTTCTCGAATTTTTGGTATTCCTTCCCTTTACATGTTACTCCTTACTGCTGTTTAATCGAGGGGAAGTCTTTTATATCCTCCTCGCTTTTAAGTTTAATTTAAGAAAAATCTTTACCTTGCCTTTCTTTCGTACTAGTGTAAAAAAACCTGGACTTAATATAAAGAAGGGTAGTCAATTCCCTATACTAATATTGAGCTCTTAAACTAGAATTACGGAATAAATTCTAAGAAAAGTCGGCTTATGCCTTTTCTATAACATATTTAAAGGTAGAAAACCTTTTCGTTTTATAACAGAAAAAAAACAAGGAAATTGAGGTTCTTTCTATTGGTAATTAGTAAAAAAACCCTTGCGAGACTATCACAAACGAGAACTGTTTCTAGCAAAAGATATTCTGTACCGGCTATAAGCTTGATCGCTTAGCTTGTTTCAGCCTCGTTAGCACGAAATCGGATCCTTAGTATGTAATGTATCCCATTCGAACAGAAGTACCCGCGTAATAGCAACAATAGAGTAGGTCCCCTTCCTGACTTAAGATGGAAGATCGGGATCTGTTTTCCTGTATTTGGTGAGTGCTTTCTCAGAGGTATCATTTAATTGGAAAGTTAATATGTAAGGGAAAATCTCCTTGATAGTTTTCCCAATAAATAAGTAGCTCCGGGTAATTAAAGGAACCAGGGCTCCTTAACAAGACAAAGGATTTCTAATTCTAAAGCAATTCTTAGGGATTTCAGTTAGCTCCTTATATTTGGTATTTTGTGTCATTAGTAAAATTTATTGGATTTAAGGATTGAAATAAAGGCTAGTTCAGGATTGGGAACTCTAAACTAAGAAAGAGCTTTTCTCGAGCTCAACTAGAAGGGTCTTAAGAAAGTTAGGAATTTGACAAGCTAGTTTCAGAAAGTCAAGTGGATAAGAAAAAGAAATAGAGGAAATCTGACAGACGTAAAAGGCTTCTTCCTAACTCTAGGCACCCTTTTTTCACACTTAACAGACCTACGAAAAAAACTTATTCTCTCTTCAGCATCTGGAAAGAGCTAGGACTAATAATAGTAAATACACTTAGAAATTTCCGTACCCCGTCGATTTTTCATGTAATCTTTCCTTAATTTTGCAATTACCACGACCGGGAAGCCTGGAGTAATCCCCTATGGGGCTAACCTAAGCCCCTTTTCTTAGCGAGAAAACCTCCGTGTTGGTCTAAATACAGTACCAGTAAATGTAAATGACTTTATTATGCTCTCCAGTAAGCTATAACTTCGAAAAGTCGCAAGGGGTACTTTAGCTATATTTAAATTGCCGATATTCCTATCTAATTTGTTCCAAAAAGGAATAGAATACTTGGGGGTAAGCACTTCAAAGTTGCAGAGCTTTCCTTTTAGGATTTTTATTTAGGGGCTAGATCTATTTTCATTTTAGTACGCTTAGTTTTTTTTTGTAAACCATAAAGGCCCCTTAAATTTAGAAGTCTGTAATACCACTTCTAAGAATCGGTGTGTATACCCCATTTCAAATTAATGCCAGTTTGCAAGAAAGGGGCTGCTGTATCCGATTTTGTAAAATAGCTTCCTTCCCTAAAAATTATCCATAGCAGGAACCTATATCTACACCAAATGGCAGTTAATCTTTCTCAACCCGATTCTTACTATTCTATTATAATAAAAGTAACTTTTCCGGATATAACTCTACGGAAAGGCCATAAAATGACTCTTTGGATATCTCCGGATTCTCTATTTAGATGTGCGTTGAAATAAACGCTATGCGGATTTAAACCTTACTAGATAGGGGGTACCCTCTAGTTACTGCGCGCTTAAAGGTGATATTCTAATGGCAGCGCATTCACTATAGCATACCCATAATACCTAGTAAAATTCCAATACCAAAATGAATTTGAACCTAACTATACGGAGAAAACAAGACCCTAAGCAGTGCAGTTTTTAGGCTAAGTTTTTACATCCGTTACTAAAAGAGTTTTAAGTAATTACAAGGAATGTTTGCTTTGAACCTGCGAGTACCCATTCGAAAGAAAGGGTGTTAAAGAATCCCAATTTTGATCGAATGACTAAAGCCTACAGGCAAAGGATCTAATTCCTGTCAATACTGATGTGAATAGCTAAGGAAAACGTAAGGTAAGTGCGCTCTTGAACTTACTGACTTTAAGGAAAACCCTTTTGCTGAGTCAACAAGGTACTACTAAAACTAAATGACTACAGAGACTGAGGGAAAGACCTTACTGGAAAGCTTATACCTGTCTTAACGAACACCCTTTACCTAAAAGATCAATAGCTCTCCTCTCCCTTACCAAAATCCCTCTCAAATACGAGGAAATAGAAGCTAAATACCTAGAGCTAAAAGACTAAATACCGAGTCCCTAGCTAAATATCTATGAAATACCAGTGAATCCCTTGCGAAAGAAAGACCTAGAATCCCAAGCTAATGGCAAATCAAATACCTGGTGCTAAATACTAAGGTAAATAGCTCTCCTGCTAAAAACCCTATAATTCTAAGGAACTCTTGAAGAGTTTTATGCTTTAAAAGGAAAGGAGCCCCTTTTATGTCCTCTTGTGCAGCTGAAATACCTAACAGGAAAATAGATGCGGAGTGAACTAAAGCTATATTTCTTTTACTTGCTAAGGGCTCCTCAACGGACGGCAGGAAATCGCCTTTGTTATACAACTAACTAAAATAGGAAGTCTTAAAAAAAGTTACTGAGTATTTTCCGGGCTTATACTTTCTTACCTTTTGAACTTCAACCTATATCTCAAGATTTAGTAGAAACCAAATTTATTGTTAATAAACTCTTAGGGAACCTGGGCAGATAGAATTTTGACTATTTTGATCATTTAACTTAGATTTCATTTATACCCGGAATAAGAATTTAGAGCAACCCCTCAATTTAGACTACACACTAAATATATGAATAGAGAAAGAAGATCTAATCAACAAAGGAAGCCTTAGATATCGGACTGAAAAGCAAATAAGGGAATCTAGGAAATCCTGACTCTAAAAGCCTAAAGAGGGGAAAGTCTGGGATTAGGTGTTTACCTTTGGCGCCCCAAGTTCTCAAATGTAGTTAACGAATAGCAAGACTAGAGATCCATCTGACTAGGAGTTGGTAAAAGAGAATTCAATTCTAGGACATCGTCTGAATGAACTATAGAACAAGAAACAAAAGGAAACTCTTTTCTATCTAAAGGAAGAACTCTAGATCATAACATGAACTAAAGAACTTAATTCAATGTCTTATTATCCTGAACACAATTCTCTTAATGGAACACTCCTAAATCTGACAAAATGTAACATAAAGTTTTATCAACTCTTTGTTTTGATGGATGGAACCAAGACCTTCTAAGATCTAAAACCTGTGCAAAAATCTTTTTTTACGAACGAAGATGAAATTAGAACTAGACTCCTATATTACTAAGATAGAACGGGTCTCCTAATTAGAAGTAAACTACTATTCTCCTAAGTTATTATGATTATAAGTTAGGTCTTATTCTTATGTGACATTGACAGGAACTCTATTCTGAGACTAACCTGTTTAAATAGAAATTGAAAAGTCTTTCTTTTGTGGGTGGTCTTATAGTCTAAGGTTTCTGGCTGGGATCCGGTGTTAAGTCAATCAAGAAAAATAGAGTAGGAATTACTTATCTTATATAGAAGAATATTAGCAATCTTGTAAAAGTATAGAACCCTAGATTTATATATGAATGGTAACAAGAATCTCTAATGAATTGAAAAGTAAAGCACAAGAATTTGAATAGAATGTCATCGGGTTCAAGTCCAGCCATCACAGTCAATGGTCAATAGCAAGCCCTGTCTCAGTAGCAGACTCTACTCTAACCTTTGAAAAGTCAATGAAAGTCCTAACCCAAGCTTACCTTCACTCCCTTGAAAGTCTACCTAAATCTGAATCCCTCACCTTTTTTGAATGCACACTCTTTGGAAAGCTAAGGATCTCTCTGAATTACAAGGTATAGAATCTCTTCCAGCTAATGGAAACTGATTATCTTCTTCTTTGAGAGTTTAAACAGGTTTAGGAATGTTTCCGTAAGTTTGTTTCTGGGTCTTATAGTGTATAAATGTTCTGTCTATAAATACCCATATAGCCTCAACCTCCAAGAAGGGTTACTCGCTAATAGGGACTTACTCAATAACTATCTAAGGGACTTCCCTCATTATTGAGAAACGCATAGCACAGGAGGAAATATCACTTAGACAATACACTATATAGACTATCTATACCTATAATACAATCTAATTACTATATACTTATCCATATATATATAAAGAACTTCTTATAGTATATATTTCTAAAGAGTAATACAGTACATAGAGAATACTATAAGACTATAATAGCTACAATTAAGACACCGGATCCATTAGCTCCATAAGCTGCACCACCTCCTACTGACAGGTACTGAGATTGGCTCTCCTCAAGAAAACAAATTAACATGTCATGATGATGGGGGGTTTCTTGTGCGTGGTATTTCTAGCGCTCTAAATACTAACTCTCAAGCTCTTAAGTCAAAGGCTGGGAAATTCCTTTTTATGTTGTAGGTCTCTTAAGTGTAAGGTGTTCTATGCTATAATACTATAATAAGTCTCTCTTCTACGAATATCTAACCCGTAAGAAAACTAGCTCGTAAGCAACAAAGTCTTCTAAAGAAGTCATAAGAGGGCACTTTAAGGCATAAGAAACCAGTTCTGAGTTTTACGAGTCTGTTTAAGAGTTTTATGAAATAAGTTTTTTCTTTCCTGAGAAAGAAAATTGAGAAGTGTAAGGAAGTCCTTGGTTTCCAGTTTTTCCAGTATCTCACAATGAGGGAAATATGCAAACCCTTTTTATCAGATACTGGGTACTCTCAACTTAAGACAAGCCCGCTGTTTAGGAATAGACTTCAAAAGCCGATGTGTGTCAATTTGCTAGGTTAGAACTATTATAGTATAGGAAGAAAAGAAAATCTGAGTCTTCTATACCAGCTTAAACAGCTTAATAAACATTAGGAGTTGCTACTGCTGTTATTCTATTTCCTTTACAGTCTATCAGGTTAGAAGAGTTCCACTTCGCAAAGGACATTAGATCTTGAACTCCTTTACTAGCTATAACTAGAAAGCCTTGCATCCAAATAGAATACCGTCTATACAAAGCACACAGGAAGACTTTTTCTTTCTTAAACTCCTTTATCAGATCGGATAAGTCTCCTAAGGATGAGACATGCTCTTACCTAGTTTCATAACAATCTTAACACCTATTCCTATTTAGCTGTACCTAATAAGCTCAGACAATTAATTGACACCTTCTTAAACTACTAAACAGGAACTCATTTGTACGAACATTTCTACACTTTGTTTTAGAGGCCATTAAGTATAGGAAATCTCGTGTAGTAAAATGAGTTAAATAAACCTACCTTAATTAAAGAGGGGCACCTGAACTCTCGATAAATGCTATTTTAGATAGAAACTCGGGGATTATTAGAATGCATTTGTATTCCTTTTCTTTAGCCCTTTCTATTTATTTGGAAGTCTTTTACTCATTTTTTTATAAAGTACCCGCAGACAGATATGTTTATAGAAAGGTTTTTTTCTTCATGTCATGCATTTATTTATAAGATCCCAAAGTACAATTATAAAGAATTAGAAACTCTAAAAGTTCCTGGACCTTTTGAGGCTTTCTTTCCTTTAAGCTTTTATTGAGATTTATAGATTCTGGTTCCGGTTCTTAAGACAGTCTTAGCGATAAGAGCATAAAACTAGACTAAAGGAGTATGCCCTTCTCAGAATAGAACCAACCAATACTATATAAGAACTCTATACCTACGCACCTGTACTATAATATAGAAAAAAACAAGCCCAATTGTAACAATTACTATAACTCTCTAATCTAATAGGAGTAGCTTACAAGACACGGGTATCTTCTCCTGCGCAACTCTAACTAAGTATACAAGGAAAGTCTAGCCTATAAAGGAATTCTAGCACCAGTCTCGAGTTCGTAGGTATAGCTCCAAAGACAAGAAGTTTTGGGTAGTAAGTCAATAAAGAAGTTTTAAGGGGTTAGAGCCACAAGTATCTTCCTGTGTTTTTGGTTATTTTAGAACTAAGGCTAAAGCTTTTCCAGGTTTTTTTGTTGGCCTTAGTCTTAACTCTTATAAAGTTCCCTTCCTTCGCAACACTTGGGTAGATGGATTGACTCACTTTACTTGTAAGATTCTATCCTCTTTATATGATAAAAGCATAAAGAGGGGTATCTAAGAAAACTAAAATCCCTTATGATAAAGTTTCTCGAATTACTTATTATCTTATCTATCTGGATACTATAAAAGAAGAGTCTAAATAAATACTGCGAACAAGCAAAGACTCCCTGAAACAAATAAAAGGCACAAGCTAAAGAAAGGAATCCACATGAAAACAAAAGCCTATAGTTACCGAATATATCGCTAGTTTATAGGTACTCGGTAAGGTGTTTAAGCCATAAAAGCCCAACTTTCTTAGAGGTTTATTTACCTGAAACTTTCTAAGCTACGTACGGGATAAGAAACCAACTACTTTAGACTGAAATTCCTTAATGGAGATTGAAAGTCTGATACATTTGACTCCGAAAAAACTGGGTATTTCCTATAATATAATATTAGCAGATACCTATATACCAAAAATGATAAGGAAGACGGGGATATTCCCTCTCTCTATATTGATGGCTTGCTGACATGTAAACAGTTGTTCCTTCCCTCAATTACAACTATTTTCCAAAGTCCGAGAAACTTAAATGAATGTCAGCCTGGTTTCAATTCACTTTAATAAATAACAGGGAATGATAATAGCTACAATTAGTAGAGTTTACTTCCCTTTCTTTAGAATCAGTTTTCTATTATCTAGCTGTTAGTGAATACAGATAGAACAGATAGAGCTGCAATCCCAACCATGCCTGAAAGTGAGTAAGTCTAAGCTCATAGTATCTATTTTCTTTTACCTGGTATTTAGAATGAATTTACACCTTGTTAATAATAATAAACTCGTTTTTTCTAATTAGAATAGAATCCTTTGCATGCTGCCTGCATACCTCCAAAACCGAAAGTGGACTCGGAAGACTTCCCAGCTTGCTTGACAGCTTTACAAACAATAGAGTACAGAGCAACACCTCCTTTACTTTAGCGGCTACTGCTTTTTCAACTGTCAGCTTTACCATTAAGCCATTAAGACTCAAGCTAGCTCGCCTTTATTTGCTATAAGCTCAAGACAAGGAATACAATCTTGTTCCTTTACAGGTTTATCCATATACTCTCATATATTCTAGAGTTCAGGGTAAGGAAAGCTCCTATAGTTACATATTATCAGGAATCTCTAAGATTAAGAATTCTCTTTCCTAAACTATCCTAAAGGGAATTAGTACAACCATCAAAAGGAATAGTAAACCCTATAACACTCAAATCCCTACAACAACCGAAAAACCAGAATTGAATTCGTCCAATAAAAACAAACCTCAATTGACTGATTAAAATTAAAACAAATTGAAAAACCCCCGAAATTCGTGGGTTATAAAAGTCCGTTTACCAAGGGAAAATGGCTGTTTTGTGCCGGAGGGTAAATTCCTAAAATCAAAATTGTTGGATTTTTCTCGATTTTCGGTGTTTTTTCCCAGTTCAAATTTAGATAATAATGCCAAGAAAAAAGACGGATATAGGAGTAGGTTATGATAGGCTATTGGGATGTGTATGCTTGTTTGATAGCATGGATGGTAGCAACACTATATACCCCCGACTGGAGCATAGCGGAGGGAGGGCGATACTGGGTTACAACTAATAGTATACATGAGTACACATAGATACATAATGGTAACCCATGACTAAGACTTACTTTTCTTCTGACTTTGTTTTATTTGCAGGAGCAGGAGCTTAACCCACAGCTTAACCTGTTGCTGATGCCATAGCCCTAACCCTAGCCCTAGCTGTAGCCTTAGCCTGTGCAATACCCATAGCTAGAGCCTGGTACCATGACAGCCATAACCCTAACCATGATAGCACTAACCATGAAAGCCAGGAGCAAGTGGAGCTAAGCTAGTCTATTCTTCTTCTAAGTACTTATAACTAATAGTAATAGAAAGTAATAGAAAGTAATAGTAATACATAGTAGTTAGTATAAGATAGAGTTATAGAGTTATTATATTCTATTGTATATTAGTCTTAATAAGCAGATACTAGTTAGTTAATTATAGGATAATAGTATACTCTAATAGGGAACTATAACTACTGAATAATAATAATAATAATAATACATATTAGCTACAAGAATACTGCAGCTCTCCAATAAGTACAGTGAACAAGCGGTCTCTCCTAAAAAAAGTATCTCCCATAAGACTGGTATAAGCTCCTACTTCTACTACGATATTGGTATTCTAGCTCCTACCTAAGAAAGCAGGTTTGATATATAGGAAAGAATTCAGTAATTAAGTAAGTCAATAAAAAGGAATGAGTAAGTGTCTAGCTCTCTCTAAAGAAGTCTGGATGTTGTGTGCTATAGTGTATGTAGTTGTAGCAGCTTTAACAAATGGAAGTAATCTAAATATTCTGCTTTTAAGATTCTGTTGAATAGAAATTGAAAGAATTTAATGAATTGAGGGAATTAATTCCTAAAGCGTAGTAGATCCAGTTCCAGGGTTTTTCCCTTTTTTTCTATTTCAATGAACAGCTTTTCCAGTTTGTAAGTGAACCAGCCATTAGACTCCCAAATACCTCAGTCAGATACATATTATAAGAATTGCTGAACAAGGCCAAGGCTCTCTCATTCTATCTCTAATTCTAATGGGGAAGCAGCTTTCTTTCTGGATGTCCCTGCTTGCTTTAGCAGAATAGGCATAAGGAATTCTAAAACTTTCACTTTGGAAGGGTTCTGGAGTCGAGAATTCTAAAGTTAGGGGAAATCCTACATTTTCTAGGTTAAATGTACAAAAACACATTGTCAAGGTATCTTAACTGGCACTAAAAGGAAGAATTTCTATAAACTTTAGTACTTATTGTAGGTATTTTATTGAAAAGTCTTTTACGGAAAGGGTTTTATGAAAGGGTTTATGGTATTTCTTTATCTTATCCAGGAATTCATTTCTTAGTTTTAGTGGATGCGTAGCTGTTTCTAAAAGCTAAAAGGAGGTTGTCTACTTGCTTTTCCAGGGTTTAGGAATTGAAAGGATACTGTAGAGTAGAGGTAGCATCTAGGAATTTATAGGTTATCCTGTAAAGTAAGAATATAGTAGCTCTGCAGAAGCAGGGTCTTTTTAAAGATTGTATGAAGTCCGCAGTCTGTGAAAATCCTGTTTTTGGAAGAACTAAGCAAGTAATACTCAAATTGTTCCCTTGATTCACTTCTGATATTAATAAGTTTTCCTTTTCCATAGCAAGCTGCTTTTCCTACACACTCCAAAGACATTTACTCTAAAGGGGCCCCCTTTACTTAACCAAAGCCTGTTATTAAATGCGTTTCACTCTAAAACTGCAAATAACTAAGTGATTTTCAACTTAGAATTATAAAGCAGGATCTCCTATTATGGAAAGGCCCTGAATTGTTGTAACTGAAAAGGTAGTTTTATATAATTCCTTTTTGTTCCCCTACTAGAGTGTTATAGATTCTTTTGGCTTACTACTATCCCACCCAGGGGAGCTCAATTCTCTAAAGAAAAGAGAGATTCCTTTCAATTTAGTAGCATTTGAACTTACGGAATTCATGCTGACGAGACCCCATTCTATTCTATCTTTATAAAATAAAATATGGAGGCTTTAACTAGCTATAGAAGCCCTAAGCCCTTTAATTAACAGTATCGTTTGAAGTACTTACCCCTTTCAAATTGCACGAGAGTCCCTCAAGAATTTCAGTATCTTATAACCACCCCTTTTTCTACTAATTGTATTGTATAGCACCTAACTAACCTTACCTTAGGGTACAAATCTCTACGAGAATTTGGTAAGAGTATTAGTTTAATATAGATATAGTATACGGGAGTTCCTATACTTGTAAAGCTTGTTCTCGAATAGCTAACTTTTAGGGGTTCCTAGTTAAGAGTATCCTCTTAATGCATAATTTAGTTGTGGTTCTCATTACTTTTTTCTCAATATATTTGGCCTTGAAAGGTCGGGAGGATCGGGGTTTTACTGCTCATGGCCTAAGAGTACTTCTTGACATATTTATAGTAGAGGGGGTTAATAGCTACAGAGAGTCAAAACTAACACATTATAACATTAAGGAGCCTCCAGTTATTCTTGTTATTCTTGAGGGGCGCTGCCCTGATATTGAATATGCTAGGTTTTTTCTAACACTGACTAAAAATCTCTGAACTTATTCATGCACTAGAGCTTTTTTGTATTATTACCCCAGTTCAAAGGGGGCTTTTTAATTCAATTTTAGAATCTCTTGCTAGAGGAAACCTTGTAATGTAATTAGGAGTTACTCTTATAAAATCGATATTTTGACTCACTTGACTGTCCCTTAGACAAAGCATGCATTGGTATTGCTTTTACTTTAGGGTTTCAGTTCACAACACGATCCTGTCATATTGAGTTGGGAGGCTATAGTTTTAGTCTTTTATTGTATTGATAAAACTTTCCCTTGGTAAATGAGTTCACAAACTCTCTGCGATTACAGTCATAAGTAAGAGGAGTACTAAAATCTCCCATGATAGGGACTCTAAGATATTCATGTTCCTTTTGTAGCGGAATTTATTTAATGGAATCCGTATTCCTTTTCTTTGAGTACATTCCTAAAATAACTCCTATTCTACTGGAGTAAGGAGTCAATTATAATAAATAAGATAAGGGAACATTCCGATAAATGCGGATGTCCTTGTAAATAAAGTAAGTTAAAGGAAGATTCTAGTCTAATGGGATAAGCTTTAAAAGGGATAACCAGTGCAGCTATTAGGTTAGGAGAACATATTCTAAATACCCTGTTTAGGAAGGAAAGAGACTCAGAATTCTCCTAATTAAAAGTTTCTGGAGAATAAGTAACTATTCAAGGAATTCCACCTTTAGATTGTTATTTTTATTTACTGAATAGTTAGAGGCGCCCTCTATCTGTTTATCTATACCTACCAGAAAGCCTGGAAAAGAAGTGTAAGGATCTAGAAGAAAGGACCTCAATTTCATATCATTCTGTCTATTTCAAGTACAGTTTAATTATCTAATCCCATCTCTAGCATGCTTTTTTGCGAGGAAGGTTCTGAGTTGATGGTCAATCGCAAGGTTAGTTAGCTACTACTGATGGTGCGCAAGTGAAAGCTGTCCCAAGTCGGTGCTATCAATACTTACCTATTATTTATGGAGGGATACCCTTTCTTATGGAGCTTACTGTTAGTAAACTACCAGTTCCCTGTATATTGTTCTTATTCCTTGTGAAGTATAGTAAGTCCTTAGTATTATTATATACTTGTTAATATACCCGACTATCCAGAATAGGCCTGCAACAAAGGAAAACAAACACAAAAAAAAAAGCTGGTCCCTTAAATACTTTTCCTAATACCTGTTTTTTTGCCCTACTAGGTTTTCTTAGTCTTATATGATTATTAAGTATTTGTAAGGATGCCTCTCTAGAGTCAAAGTAAAGGGAAACTTACTTGGAAAGCTTTTGTGGTATTCTAAGCACAAGATTTTGGGCTTGTTTTTTTTGTATATGTCAGATAAATAGAAATCTCTGTTTTACCCTAAAATGTTGTCCTCTAAATTTTGGGGTAAATTTGTTTTTTAACAGTCTTTTATACAGCTGCAAATCTTACTTCTATCTACTAATGTTTTACTTTATTTATTATTAGTAGAATTTGAGTGCACGCTCTTGGCAATTAGCTTTTCTTTTGACTGAGTAACCCTGGGTATTAAGATAAGGAGAAGCTTATTAGACCTGGAGAGATGAAGATAGTCAATTCTGTCACAGCTATAACAAGCAGAGTTAGTTTAATATAGCATAGCAAACCCTTTTTTGTATTTTACGAGTTCATACGCAAAGTGTTTAGGAAACAGTTATTCCTTTAAAAAGAGGATAAGCACTCTTGGCTCCAAGAATTACTTAAACAGCTTTTATACTACCTAAAAATCTGAGTAAATATCCATTTTTGGGTCCTTTATGTGCTTCCTAATACCTTTTTATACAATCTATTCTAGATATTTTTAGTTCTATCGAAAGACCCAATATCAACAAGTAAAAGTAGTAAACGCCTAATAGCATGCATAAATTTCTCTAGTATAGCTTTCAAAAAAAGAGAAAACACCTTTCGCTGGGAAAGGCGCTTTCTTGTCATTGCTAGTTTATTAGTCATACCTTTTCCTTTGGGAATTCGTAGGAGAGGGGACTCTTTAGCTTGTATTAATCAACACCCTTTTGAGGCTCTCTATAGTATCTGAGTAATCAACGGTTTCGAACCTTCGATTCTTAGTCTTTTTATCCACTTCCTTGTATATTTAATACAAAGTCGTTTAAGATATTGCACTCTTTCTAAGGAAATTTCTGCTACTATATAAAATAAAGGCTTCTCCTATACTTGTTAAAAACTACTCGGAATTTTGACTTATTACCTAGGAAAATGTAGTTTAACTATACACCACCCCGTATATCAAGTATAAATTCAAATGGGTTAGGCGGGATTATTTAACAAGTGTAAGAAAAATAACTCAAGCTACTCCTGCACCCAAAAATTTTCTTATTCAGTCCTTTGGCAGCCGGAACATATACATGTCAAAGTCATAAAGATAAAGGCCACTCAATTTTTTTAGAATTATCTCAAAAAGGGGATCTTAAACCTGTTATTAAGCGCCTCTCCTGGAGTGGAGTAGTATAAAGTGAATCGTAAACAAGAGTTGTACAGGGCAGAAAGTTTTGTTTTAATATAGCTTAAGTCGAGACTTAAAAGCTCCTATTTCTATACAGGTTTTACTTTACCCAACTAGTTCTGGATGTGGTGGATCTCCTTTTCCAGCACTTTTGGAGCTTGAATTTCACCCTTTAGGACCTTTTGTATAAACACTTACGGGATTTTGTTTAAAACGGGTATATCTCTTACACAAAACAAAATACTGGACAGGTTTCTAACTGTTAGTTATGAACCCGGGGCCTTTAGGACTATAGGAGTCCGGTTTTTTTCAAGACTCAAATCTCGGACTTAGTATCCTGTAGACTCCGTGTATCTTACAAGGGCCTAGGTTCCTATTCGTGTGTAACCCTTTCTGGTACATATCTAGTTCAATCCGAAGTAGCAATCTAAGCTAAGAGTAATAAAATTTTGAAAATGAACACTACTTCGTCTTTTGGAAATATTAAACTTAAGGACTTGCTTTAAGTGATTTTATACGTCAGTAAAAGGGCCCCTACGCGGGATCCGCTAATATATTACTAAAGTTTTTTGTATTTCTGAGACTACCAAAGAAAGGGTAATTAATAGTATCCTCCTGGGCAGCTTACCTAGGAATTGCTGGTAATTCTTACTATTTATTAAAAAAATGAGAGTCTTGTTAGCTAGACTTTCTTAAGAGACTTATAAAAAAGTCCTCTTTGTACAATTTTACGACTAGCTTTTATGCAGCATTTGGCACAGCAGTATGAGATTTTGACTAAAGAATATCCTTGCTTCAAGGTAAGAGAAAAAAAAACTTATAAACATAAAAATAGGATTCGGGTTGTACTGACTTAAAATCCGCTTTTCTACTTTATCAGTATATCCCCCTTTCTAGTAATTTACTCACTTGACTACCCCCAAGAGCTCTATTAAAATACTAAATTCTGTTTTCATTACTAACAAAGTGGTAAGAATCCTTTAATAGAAAGATACTTAGTATCTAATTACTGAGATTTCCGCCGTAATCCTATTTTTGCATACATTAACGGAACCCTCTTATCTAGTTACGAATACTGGTGTCGTCTTTGTTACTTTATTTTATGTACATTACTCTATTTCATGATATGAATAAGGGTTCAATATATATATAGTGAGATTCACTTAACTCATTAAATTGTTAGACTTATACTTATACCTTCTTTGTAAATAAATTCACTGTCTATACATTCGTTGAATGACCTCTTTACCAAAAGTACGGTTCTAAATTTATATCTTTCAGGAAACAACATTTTGATTTTGGTGAGATATCCTATCAAGGAGAGTTATCCGTATTTACAAAAACCTTACCTTTCTTTCAATAATAATGCTACTTACACTTTTTAGTTACGAATTACATAAATAGGAAATTTCCCTTTGTGATTTGTGATAGCCCCACCTGTTGATTTTAACACCGGACCAATACAGAGCTGAATGCTGGTAAAAAAAAACAACTCCTTACCCAAGAAAGAGTCTCTTTATTTTTACTATTCCAAGTTAGAGTCTTTAAAAATACCTATCTATCATTCTACGAGTTCACCTAAAATTTCTTCTTATTATAGAAAGGCGCAGATTCTATATTAATGTGTACTTGTATTAACCCTAAAACTTCCGGGCTAGCCTTCCCTGTTGCGCAAGGATCGCGTTTTATTATAAGCAATCAATACTCTATCACAGATCTTCTAACGGATTAGGTGGACAGGAAACCGGCAGAGATTTCTTTGAGTAAGGGTCTCAAAGAACAGTCTAGCTAGAAAGACTGGGAGAGCCTAGTTAAACAAAGGTAGGATTGAAAGTTTCTGTTTATAAAACAAGGTAAGTCAGGAAATCCACTAAAAGGAAAGAAAGTCTAGCCGCTTGAGAAGTTGTAAGAATTCAAGTTTCAACTAAAGGTTTAGGTTTTACAAGTTAACATCAAAGGAATTCCTAGGAGATCGTTTTTCGGTATTAAGAGAAGGCCAAAATACTTAATAATATTATACTTTTGGTTTTTTACTTGTTCTAGCCTCTAAAAAAACCAGGTATTCCATAATTTTATAGCTGACCCTCACCCGTGGACTTCCGTGGTATGTATGTCCTAACCAAGTTTTGGGCGTTTTTTTTTTGTAAATAAAGAAGGTTGGGAATATGATGAAGAATAAGGAGTTGGTGGGTATGATAGCTTAAGTGGAAAGCAGGTATAGCTATTTAGAAAGGTACGCGGGTTAAGAAGAGAGGAGAGGTTTGGTTTGGGTAGTTTTTTCAGATATATAGTATACTGTAGCTGTTGGATTCTGTTCAATAAAGAGCTAACTAAGGCCGGGGCTTTATAAGTTAATTTAGTTTTTGTTTGTTTCTGGTGTCTTTTGATTAGAATGAACTAGTAAATACTATAAGTATCGTGTTTACCTATTCTATTTTATGGAATCCCTGTCAGTATCAAGCTCCAGATATATTATAAAACCTTGTATGGCAATGTTGTAATCTCGCTTAAAAAGAGTTTATCTCCCCGTATACAAGACTTTTTTGAAAGTAAAAGAATTCTGAGTGGTCCATTAGGGTGGGGGGCAACCTAGTAGAATATTATAGCAGTAAAAGGCAGGTCTCCTAATATTTGGATTAGGCTGATAACTAGTAAAATAAAATTGGAGAGAATAACTCTAAACTAAAGTATAGCGTATACAGAAGGCTTCCTTATTAGGGCAGTAATAAAATTCTTATGATAACCCGAGCAAGATTCTAGTAAAGTAAACGGTTACATGTCCTGTTCTTGAATAAGTAGCTCTTTTTTAGTATGTATAAAATACGAATATTAACTAAACTTCTCGAAAGTTTATTTCAATTTAAAATTAAAGCGGGCTACACTTTATAACTGTAGTTAAATTTGTATTTGTATAGTATTGAATTTTAAGGTGCTTAGGATTAAAGGAACTTTTAAGGATATACAAAAGTCCGTTTTCTTTGCTTTCGTAAAATGTATTTTAGGTTCTCGCAGTACTTTAGTATTTGCGGCGGATAAAACATAGGCAGCCCTGCCGTAGAGTGTAGGGTAATAGAAATGACGAATTTGTAAATTAATTCTAAAGCTAATTTCTTCATAACGTGTTATAATATAATAACCTTTAAGTAAGGTATGTTTAATACACCTCCACTTTTATAAATTGTCACTGGTGTTTTACGATCCTAGAACTTATAGAGTATACCCATGCCGGAACACACTTTCTCTTTAATATACCTTAAAAACCCGGTCTAGAGAATACCGCTAAAGGTAGAACCGAACTCATCAGCCTGTCCACCGAAATGAAATATAATAATCACTGGCTACCCAAGCGGTACCATCATCTACTTGTCAGTCGAACTGTAACCATAAATCCCTAACTTCTAACAACAGCATCCATTAACAGTATTCCCAACTCACTATCAAGCGCAGTCCTTATAACTCTACTTCTCTTCAGCTATAAGGTACCCTAACTCCTCAGTCTAAGGTTTAAGTTAACTTGAAATGAATTTTTTTATTTCCTTGCGGTATAACTTTTTCCAATATCTAGGCTGGCTTGGAAGTATTTATTTGAGTTGCACTGTGACTTTGTCATGTTATAATTTCTGCTGCACAAGCATACCTCTGTATGTATAAGTTAAGAAGTCTAAACGGCGAGTCTCCATAAAAGATAAACGCCCTTTACTTTAAGGGGATCTTATAAGCAAGCTCCTCCTAATCCAAGAAATGACTAAAAGTATTTTACTAAATCTAAAATTCTATTTATAAAGAGACAAAACTAGACATCGAGTACACCCCTGTAAGAGCTATAAGTGCTAACCCTTTATTCCTCCCAAATGACATTGATTAGATAGCGCAGTAATATCAAAATGGAAAAGAATATTGTTAATTTTTGTGTAAGGGAAAGCCAAGGTTTTTTCATTAATGTCGAAGAGTTTAAGATTCATTTTCGACGAGTAAGGAAGCTTTGCGTTATCAGTAACATAGGGAATCCTTTAAGTACTGCTGTTAATAGTTGCTTATACTTCTCTCCCTTAAAGTACTAAAAAAATTCCTTTTGGATATTTTAAGGGTCTCCTTGTGTGCCCGTTTTAAAGGATCCCTTGTAATGTAATATCAAGCTATCGGGTATTTCTATCTCGAACTTTATTACTATAAAAATGAGTCAAATTCGTAAGAAGCCTAGGTTTCTGAAACCTTAGGGGCTGGGTATTGCTCTTTACTCGAGCCTGTTTTTTTTTGTAGATTCGCTAAGATTGCTTTAGGTTTTTAAGGTATTTAACCTTACATTAATTAGACGAAATATTTTACTACTTCGAGTTCTCTAACATGCAGATAGATAATTCTTACTAACTAAAAGAACCATAGATATTCTCTTCTCATTTTTTTCCCTATCTCACTTATAAAAAATGAGCGGATTGGCCCGTTTTCAATGAAATCCCATATAATATTGTTGAACCGAGTAAAAGGGGCAAGAATAAGTAATTATCTAAGTATATTTACTTGATCTTAAGTTACGGAGTCCTCTATATTAACTCGGTTCAACATTAATTTACTTTATTTTACGTGAAACATTAGTTAAAAAGAAAAAAAAAAAGATCCAAAATTTAATTTGTGCGTAGTATAGTAAGAAAGCACTCGCAGCGGTTAAATAAAAAAGCTTAATTAAGTAGGACGGGAACCTGTGCTATATATTTCCTTCAATAGGCGCCCTTATATTACTAAGTTTTTTCAATTGAGTCAAGTTACACTTCTCAAAACCTGTAATCCGTATTGATCTCACGTGTTTCGTTTCATCCTTTCGAGAATTTCAGTTAGAAGATAATAACTAAATAAAGGATTCTAGAGTACCGTATCTACTAACCTATAAAAAAAATCGAATAAGAAAGAAAGAGAGAGACCTCAGACAGAATCTTCGATAGGATACAATAGGTTCTATTTTTAAGTAACTACCTGCAAGTTCCTGCTGCTTACTTTAATTTCGAAAAACTAACTTTTATATCCTAATTATGTATGACGAATAAATAAAACTAGGCAGTGGGAGCTCCATATTAGCTAAGTTAGGGCGGGGGAGATGAGATATCTTGATAGATTGGTTCAAATTGTGTTATTTAATACGTAAAATAAATAAGATAATTATCATTATCTTCAACTCGTAGCGCAAAAGAAAGATAGATGGAACACTCTATATACGGGGTTCAATGACAGACTAAACATCTAGATTTTCCTAACCAAGAACTTAGGCTAGAAGATACTGAATACTCTTCTCTTATTTCCCAAGAGCGGTTACTAATATGCTGGGTATCCTTATTAAAATTCCTTCTCTTTGTACTTTGAGTCTTATACTCCGTTTTAGAACTTCTATTTCTTCTCTTTTATCCTGATACTAAAAAATATATAACATGAAGGAAAGACTTGGTTGTTATTTACCTTGTTCAGATGCTCGTAATACCTAAACTGGGATTCCGCTATATACTTACGGACTAGAAAAACTTTCACTGACTTCTTTACAGGGTTTACAAGAAATTCTTTACTTTAGCTAAAATATTCCTCTATTCTCTAGAAAGAAATTGAACTATCTAGAAACTAGAAAACCAGGAAGAAATCTTTCTGAGTCTCCTTCTTTACCGGCATGACAGCCTGGTTTCCATCTAGCAACAGAATACAGAACCGAACTCTAATCAGCCTTTCTTGTCAGCTAATGGTAATGGGCCTTTGGAAGCTGTATCTATTTTAGAACTCTAATAGCCGTAACTGAGGTAGCAGGCAAAGAAAAGAAGTCAATACAATTTTCTTCCCTAACCTGTCCATGGAAGCTAGGAGTTGCTTTGAAATGAAACTAAATAGAAAGAAACTTGTTCAGGTGTATCTCGATCGGCTAAAGATACGGATATACCAAATAGGAAATCCTTAATAAAGCACCCTATGCCCCTAAATTAGTTATAGCCTATCCGTTTTTTCATGGTTTTGGCTTCAGAGGGGGGTTCTTTCTAACCTTCTTATCAAAGTACTGTTCCAGCTAATTTAGGCTCCTAGTTAGTAATTTAAAAGCTTTTAAGGATTTAACTTACGAAAACTTCTAATTATGGTATGGGTAAGCCCCCACTTTGGTTTTGGTCAAGAGAAACAAAAAAAAAGGTAATCACCTTAGCAACTCTCTATTACCTAGTCTAACTAATAGAGAGTATGACAACTACTATAGAAGTTATAGAATATAATACAAAAGATAAGATTATACTACTAAATAGAGGGAATTTTCCTCCTTATATTTGGAAATAGTCTTAGTGTTGCTTCGTGCTGCAATAAACCAAAGACGAGATACGTAAACCAATGGAATTCCATAGGATACTATTCTTTTGATAGGAGTCATGCTTTCAAAACCAAATACTAGAGATCGCGCCAGCCTTTGGATATCTCACGATATGCATACTTTTATACAAGTGAGACATAGACATAATTTGTAAATACCTTTTTTACAAGGTTCGTTTCTCCTTATAGAGGTTACCCATAGCATAGGAGAATTTAGATAATTTATGTCGGTAAAAGTAAATATTACATTAGAATAAAGGCATAAATTTATTCATTTCGTTTTGATTAATTAACACAAAAAGTCCTTTTCAAACAAAAATAGGAAGACGCCCCTAAGTTAAGGTCGATCTGATACAAATTTCAGTCTTATATTATAGGTTTTTTCTTTAGGTAATCTAGGAACCCCTTGCAGTATAGTATCCTGTTTTTTCGAAGAAAAGGCAGTAGAGCAAAAGCATGTAATTTAAAATAGAAACATTTAATTAAATTAATAATATAGTAAGAGACATAAGAAACTCGTATAGCTTGTGATACCTATTAGAGAGGAGGGATTTTAGTAGTATCCCCTGCAATCTGGAGAACTCCCTTGCTAAAGTAAAGACGGTCGAGTAACGGCTTAAACCAAAAAAAAGGTACATTCAGTCAGGTAAGAGCCTTTTCTAGATATAGGATACCCCTTCGTTTCTTGAGTAGAAGTTCGTTTTTCTTCAAGCACTTTTTTGTAGGTAAATACTAAGGAAAACTTAATACTAAAACTTTTTTCTCTTAAGCCAAAAAGGTGGATTCCCCAAATATTTGGCTCTCTTACCACTTTATATCAGCAATCTTTTCCTACTAACCTATTAAGGTTAAGGAAGGGTGTTGCCTTTTAGGAAGCTGCTTCTCTAGTTATACACCAAAGCCTTTGTTATACCCTCTTTAGTTATTAATTGTAATAGGCACCCTAGACAAAATATAGCTTCGAATTCCGTTTCAACATTCAAGTCCCTTATATACTTGTAAATCCCTTCACTTCCTTAGAGCTAGTGAGAGATAGCTAATACAAACAAAATATTAATAGAAAAGCATCTAAGTGGAACCCCTTTTCTTATTCTTAATAAAGAATTCCCTCTAGCAGTCCTTAAGGGGTTACACGATAAATCTTTTCTGAGACGGATTTTCGCTTATGTATAAGACTCCTTACAAGTTCCAAGGAAACCTTACCTAGAACCTGTGGCGCGGAACACATGCTTAGTACTTTACAAGAAAGAGGAATATCTCGGTTATTATAGGGTTTGTGCTACTCTACCTTTACTTTACTATGGCCCTAAGCAGGGTTTAGTTTAGTGCGCTTGGACTTAATGCCTTAATATAAGCCGTCAAAACAAGAATGTGTACCTAGCTAATTTGTAAGTAAATACGGGGTATCTAAAGAAAGTTAAAGAATAAGGCAGCTTGGATATCCCCTACTTTTTGGTCTAGTTAACAAAGGGAAGCTATTAGGTAGGAATCTATAAGAAGAATACTGTCAGTCTATTTCTTACTATATCCTAAACAAGATAATGATGGTACTTCGGATGAGGAATTAGAAGAGAATCCGTTATTCCTTTAGCGACAGGGCTTTCATTGACAGGCATTCAAGGATGCGTGGATTGTTAGTACTGTTCAGAGTGGTACAAAGACTAAAAGTACTCCATTCAAAGGACATGGTGAAATCGGTAATGACTCTAGACGAAAGCTTCTAACAAAGGTAGTCGCAAGGTTACTACTCTATAAGCATTCCTAACTTATTAACTTGAAACTCAACAAAGAGTCAAGTTCCTAGCTTTCCCTTGGAGAGGAGACGAAGGCGGGTCTATCTTAGATTGGTTATAAGAAGAAGAGGATATAAGTTGTGCTTGGTAGGCTTCTTTGTTAGAGTAGAGAAGATGAGTGGTTTAGGTTAAGGCACCCATTTTGTACATTCTCTTTAATGCATGACCTCTCATATTTATTGAATTTGATGTGAACTTTAAAACCTCATAGAGAAAGAGCCTCCTTCTATACGGAAGATTACTCTCTACTCTAGCACAAGGTCTTGCTTTCAATGCATGTAATTGGATCGCTAGAAAAGATCATCTGTTATTATGCTTCTTGGTCGGAGGGTACCATTTGCTCTAGGGCAATCTCTAAGAAGTCCATCTTTTTTTTGTACAATTACTATTGATTATAGAGGGGGCTTCTTTCCGCGTTTGGAATACATAGAAAAAAGGATAGGTTATCCCACGCGATCCTTTCTTACTGTTTAATCCCAGCGAGAGCCCTTAGTTACTCTTGTATTAAAAATGTTCTAAAATCCATATTTGTTTTCTCATAGCTCTGGCCTCTTTAATTTAACTTAACTGCGCGGGCTAAGGAACTCGTAATATTAACCTTTAACTTTCTACTGTGTGAAGTAGCAAAGCTTTTGCTTTGAAGAAGGCTATCCTGTAGATACCGGGCACTGGTCCGAATTTTGCTTTTTTTTATTATAATAGAAGCTTCAAAATTTGAGAAAGCAAAAGTCCTGTACTAAATATCTTATTTAAGTACTTTAAAGTAAGGGCAAATTCAGGTTGATCATACATAAGAAACACAATTTCAGAATTATATATTTAAAATATCAATAAGGAGTAAAATAAAAAGAAAACCTTTTTTTTTAGCTTACCAGAAAACTAATAGTCTTTACTTTACAGGTTTGTTTTAGTTCATATCTTGACCCTGGTTACACCTTAAAGTTGTAAGTAAAATGAATTAACGAGATCCCAAACCGATTTAGAGAAATAATATTTTATATTAAATATAAGAAATGATTACTTGTTGGGGTCTTTTGCAGTCCTAACATACCTGTATACTCCTCCTTTACGGTAGAGGACTTAGTGCAACTTTTTTGAGTAATCAGCATACAAAAGACCTGGTATCGAGCCCATATTTGACCTCCCTATTTGACCAGCCTCTTGGAGCATACAAATTTTAGTGCTTTGGAATTGAGAGTTCTCTAACTTCTAATTGATGCTTATAACCTAAGTCATAAACCCCTATTAGATAGGACATTTAACATTTTTTTCCGCTTTTAGACTTTTCCATACACAAGGTACATGTTCGAAAGCGTTCTATAGCCGTTTAGAGAGTTTTCGTCTGGCTTTTTTTTTCTACACCTTAACTTAAGGTATAACTCGGATAAAGTTCTAATCTTTTCAATAAACAGAATAGACTCTAATCTCTTACCTTATTTGCTCAAACTTTAAAGTAAGAAGGCTCACCAAGTTCCCAGGATCTATTAATTTTAAGCTAGGGACTCCAGCTTTTTTCTTTTTGGCAAATTCTTCTAGATCGGTACCCTTTCCTATATTTTTCTATTTTTTTGTATAGATTTTAAACTTTCATCAAGATACGTTTGCAAAGTCCTTTTCACCCACACCCCTTAAAAGCCATTTTGATAGTGGAATTTCCGTGTATTAGTAGTGCTGACTTTATAGATATCCTTTATTGAAAAGGACTCAAGGACCCTGCCTGCTATTGATTAGCGCAAGTTAACCCAAAAACACTTTAATATGTGCCTCAAATGCCCGTTCTATTTCGTTATAAACCCGGTTCCTTAGAGATCCAGCGACTAACCTGCTAATAATACTAATAGTGGATACCCCGCTTTTATATATCAATCAGGGAAACCTCGTGCTTTTTACTTTATCAATGATAGATAAAAAAAAACTCAAAAATAAGAATTTGTTACAAAATTAGAAGAGGGTGGAGTATCCGGAAATCCAGGTCTATTGTAAGCTTATTATATCAATCATGACTATTGATCCGATAAGGGCTGAATGCACTACAGTCAAGGAACTCTCGGTCGGAACACATAGCTAGACTCGGTACGACGCTACGGACCCCGATATCTAACAAATAAAAAAAAAAACTCTTACCAGAAAAGTTTTTTTGCACAAGAAAGATGAAGAATCCAATTTCGTTTTTTTAAAGGGCAGAAATTCCTGTACGAAGATAGGAGAATAAGTAATATAAATTCGGAGATTTTGGTATAGCAGAGGAAAGATAGAATCTGATTTAAGAGAAAAGTCTCCCCCCTTATATTTATTAATTAGAAGTCCTTTCCATACATTTAGGTCTCAATTTTAGCCTACCGCCATCCAGTTAAAAACCCCAGTTATGTTGAGTTAAGCCCTTGCGTGAAACCGGAATTTATAAAATTTACAAGGAATTGCTTCCTAGATTAGGCGTTTACTTTGTTTAACTAACAGGAGACAAGCTCCCCTTTGTGTGGGGACTTTCAAGAATAAGAGATTTTCGGTCTATTCTTACCAATCATTTATTTGCCGAGAGCTCTGAAGGGTATACCTAAGCGGCCTAGTAAACTAAGGAAGTCGTCATCTTATCCCGGCATACCCTTGCCTTTTCGCGGAAGTAAAGTAGTCTAGTATTTTCTTTTTTAAGGATTCCCTTTCTTATGATTACGAGACGTGTACATACAGGCTAAATGTCTATAAAAAGATATTTTGTTTTTTTGTACAGGGGAGTTGTGTGTTTAGATAATAAAAGGAATTCTGCGGAGTAATTGGATAGGAGCTAAACTTACTTTATAGGATTCTGCAAAGGAATTTGTTCTAAGAGGCCTCTTTATTCTAGCGAACCGCTGTTATCGGACCCCTACTATCTACAAAACAGGCGGGTAACGGCACACCCTTAGAGTCTCCGTTTGCCGGAACGAAAGGCTGACTTATTATCCAGGCTAATTTATAAGTAGAATAGAGCCCCTGACCTGAGAAGGGCACCTTTTTTTTATATCCCATAAGTCTAGAATCTTATTCAGTGCATACTACGTTTCGAGACACAAAGTGTAAGATAGTTTTCACCTATTAAGCATTCCCCTTTAAAGTCAAGTCTTTTTTAGGCAGTGCTTCTTGCTTATAAAGTCATTTTGCTGGTTAAGTAAGAGTCAAGTTTAGTGGAATTTTCTTAGAGTATATTCCTATTCAAAGGATTTTGGATATTCTAAAGTAAGTAAGCAGTCTCCGTGCTGTTGCCTTAGAATACTTTTTTAATTAATATCACTGCCTGTGAGTCGCTCCGCCTTTAACCAGGGTTTCCCTGTTAGGTCAGTCCGAGTTGCTTTCCCAAAGAGTGTTACGCAAAGGGATTCCGAGGAGGGCTCCTTCTAGTATACAATTCAAAAAAATAGAAAAGATATACTCTTACGTTAGAATAGAATACTCCTATCTCGACTTATTCGATGCAATCGGGATGCGTAGATGGTCCATATCTCAAAATATACCCTCATACTAGCGTTGCTAATTAAATTAATTCTTGCTCTAATCGGCAAGTAATTTATATAAAGAATCATATCTTTTCAATATCTGAGTACTAAACCAGATTTTCAAGAAAATAATAAGTAAAAGTCTTAATCGTCAACCTTTTCTAATCTAATTAATAGGAGTCTTTATAAGGATTTACCGAATCTGTAGCAGTAAACTCGCTTAATTTTAAGTACAGGTCCTTTTGTAACCAATCTTTTTTTCTAAACAAAGGGGCCCTTTTACAGGAATAAAAGCTGAGGATAGCTACTGGAATTGGAATATTCCACAAGAGTATTCTAGCAAAGGCTGGTTCGATTCCTGCAACCTTCTGTTAGGGTGTATTGATGATTAAGTACGGATTTGCATTCTAATTTGAAGCTACGACTAATATAGTATTTATTAAGTGTAGCGTAAGTAACAGGTACGGAAGGAAAGCTGTCAAAAAAAAGGGAGGCTTTTCTGCAGTTACTGACCTCCGAATGGGGCAATCTAGTAGGTAAAGTCCGTTAGTTCCGCTCAAATAGGAAATAATTATATATCATTTTTGTGATGAATATGAGAATCCGGGTAGTATGTTAAGGATCTAATGAAAAAGGCACTTTCTCGTTTTACAACGAGATATTCAAAAAGGGGGAATCCTCCATAACAAGTATCTAATAATTTAGACTAAGCCAGAAGGGGTATAAACTACCCAGCGCACCCGGTGTATTTAGAAAAAAACAGGCTTAAACTTGACTTCTTCTAGGACTTAGTACTTAGGATTAGGTGCATACCCTTTGCTATTACCTATTTCACTAAAGCTAGTAAGCAGGACATACGAAAGAAAGCAACTCCGCCTTAACTTAAGAATTAGAAACCCTTTTCTTTTGCCCTGCTTAGGAATTCTTCATATCTCTATAAAAGTAAAGAGTTTAACTCGGAACTCCTATAAATCCTTATTCCCAAGGAAACATATACAATATAAAACTATCTTTTAAGGGGGATTTTCCCTTACTTACATATTCAACTTTCTGATACATCTGAGAAAGCACTAACTAACTAACTAAATATAGAATCCGCCCGTTGTTAATTAACACTTCCAAGCTAGAGATACTGGAAAAGTACTCACATAACATTGACAATTTGCTCCCTTTACTTGCGTGTATGGCCCGGGTTAGCAGACAAGAATAAGGGTATTGCACTTTCCAGCTAGTGAGTGCATTCAAGAGATGGATTCCTTCTTCACCGACAGAGCTCTCAGTAAAGCAAACCCTTTAAACCCTCAATGGACAGGTTCTCAAAGATTCTCTATATTCTGTATTCTATCCCACCCAACAAAACAATCTATTTAGACTTCATAAGGTTTTTGCCTTTTGAAAGCCTTAATAATGGGGGCACTTCCCAAGTTTCAATTGAAATGTGTCTGAAAAAAGAATGCTATTGAAATGAAAAGTATCCCAGTTACTCAAGTTTTTTTAATCCTTGGTTCAAAATGAGATCTAAAACCACCTTATCTCGTATTTTCATAACTATCCAAAATACGGGTATTACCGGAAGCTTGGGAAAGAACATTACTTTTTCTTTCTTTTTCTTGGAGCTAGTAAAATATTAGAGAACTGGAGCAACACTGCAAAGCCCCTAACTATAATCTAAAAAGACTCTTAGTCTTGACTTCTTGATGTATGAAATTTGTATCCTCGCTAAAATCTTAAAAAGCCTTTTACTATATCAGGGGTCCGTTAGTTCTAATGAAAGCGGTTACTAGTTTGTTGTGGTGGATCAAATAAGATAAATTAGGGTCCAAATTCTGAAAGGTAGAGAGCTAGGCAGTATTTGGAAGTTGAACACCCCAGGTTTCCTGTTTTATATAGTTCATTCATTAAGTAGTGTTCGTCATAGTACAAGTACAAAGCTGTACGATTATATTATAAAGTGTTTGTCTTGGCCAAAAGGAAAGACTTCTGTTTTCATAGAGAGAGTCTTTGAGATAAGATAAATTGGTTTAGGCATCTTGTGATTAATCTATTCTAAAATGATAAAGTCATTTGAGTTTAGACAATTTCAATTATACAATTCTTGATTAAATATGCATGTAAGTCGAAGATATCTTAGAAAATACTAAAGAAAAAATATTACACCTAAAACAAAGAACCTGGGTATCCTTAACCTTGAAAGGTCCTCCTATAAGCCCCGAAGGAGTTAGTCGTTTCTCAATTTAGATTTATAAATGGGTTGTAGAACTAAAGAAAGCCTTACTTTATAAATAAGGAAGAGCTGACTGAATAATTAAGCAAAGCAAGAAAAAGGAAAAAATCTCTTAGTTAGTATTACTTTTGTTATACAGGAACTTCATACTGTGAAGATAATCTTATATCTTTCCACGATTAGAGAATATTGGGTAATTCTAGTAATAAAAGAGTTCTCTAGAAAAAAATAGGAGTCTAAGCATCTCATAGGAGCAGAAAAGCGGACAAACTTTAAAAGCTTTCTTTCAATTGACGATCAGATTTGAGGATACCTTGTAGGTCTCATAATGTTACTTTGACAAGTAGGCCCAAGCCAAAAGCCCCGCTTCGTAATTCTCTTTTGCCCATCGGTTCTAACTCATTTTGTACGATTCAGAAGTCTACCCATCTCACTTTTTAATCTTACTAAGAGAACTCCCGCGAGAGTTAGGAGCAAGAAGCATTGCAAGAGCCGTGGATCTTTAACATGTAACGCATTGCCCTTGCATACTCAAATACATTATTCTAATTCAGGTGTACCTTTTAATTTAAAGAGTATTTTATACATTTCTCCCGAAATATCTTGGTATCCTATAATATAAGGATAAGGATATTTTCAAAATTTTAGCAGAACTATACGAGAAATTCTAATAACCGTTAGAATCTCCATTAACAACTAGTGTCATAAACTGAGGTAGATTATTTAGTTTTCATCTAAGCGTCTTGGCAGCAATAAAAAGCACGTAGAAATTTGAAATTAATCCGTAGTAAAGCATACGCGGGTCTTGGTCATAGTTGTTGGTTTAGTATAAGTTCGAGGGGTCTGCTTATTGAAAAAAAACTTAAGCAAATAAAAAACTAAAACAAAACTTTCCTTATACCCTTTTTTTAACTATCAAAGGCAAAGGATTACTCTACTCATGCTTACAAGTTGTGACACCAGCCCCAAGCACCTAATACTAGCACTCTTGCTTGTTGGACACACAAAAGTTAGAAAGAAGCTGCGTATAGCTACCTATTAGTTAGAGAGTCCTAATCTTATGGTATGGCTGTCAAAATAAGTACTTTAAAAGGATCTTCGTCAAAAAAAAAGAAGCTATAATTCAACAAGGGTATACATAAAAGCATGTCCGTGAAGGTCATTTTAACTGAGCTGAGAAATTAAAGCAAGCAAGTAAGGACCTAGCTCTTATTTGTAAGTACGAAATCACTTAGTTGTACTCATTCTGGGTTTTGCTTGACTGTACCAATTCAGTATTCCTTACCAACTTTAGAACCCTACCAAACTATAACCTGTCCATGGAAGCTAGGAACTGTAGGAAATTGTCAATTTGATATTCCTAGTCATTTCTATTACACTGTTTAGGAATCTCGTAATTGGTTAAAGTAAAGAGGAATCCCTTTTTAAGAATCCCCACCTTAACCCTTTCCGGAAAGCTTAACTTAAAAGCATTTGAAATTGATGAGGTCAACTACTCCTTTGGAATTGATATACCCTAAAATTGAAAGTAAAACGTGAGATGCAATAGCCAACATAGATACAAATACCGTCGTCATAGGAAAACCAGCCTAAGAATTTCCATCTAAATATCCCTGAACTAATAAAGGTCCACAGGATTTCATTTCTTTGTACAAATACAAAGCAAGTCCTCACTTTTCATTTTAATAACATAGGAGTCCCTTTTATGAATGAAAGGGGACTTGTGGAATTTAACCAAAAAAAGTCAAGAGAATCCTTTTTTATAATGGATAAAACGTCATACAAAAACTTGTCATTTCTTATATCTAAATCTAGGTAAACTCGGGAGTCTTCCGCAAGGTCCTAAATTCGCTTTAATCTCAAAAACATCATTGTCCTCATTTTTCAGCTTGGTACAAGAGCCAGAGTAATTGTGAGTTTATGTACATTAGTACTTTGTTTAATACAACTATTTTGCTAAATCAAAATCCTAATTCAATCATCATACTGGAGAAAAGTGAAAAAAATACGTATATTAGAATTACCCGTGTATAGTATACCAGCTGGAGTGGGGTGAATACATAATTGTAATCGGGCTTAAACTTACAAAAAAGGAAAATCTATCTGTAGTGTGTAAGTTAAAAAAAAGGAGGTATCTTCCAGGAAATAGAATGAAGACAGGGTAAGGGCAAATAGTCTTTTCACTAAAAAAGTAGCAAATGTGAATAGTGTACGAGGTCCTGTTAAAACCCAAAATTAGAGAAAAAAGAAATGTGTAAGAAGGAAGATCAAATAACGAATAGGATGAGCTCTTAAGCGGGAGCTTTGCCTACTTTCAAACATATATATATTCCAACTGTTTTGACCCATTTCATATAAAGTGAGAATTCCTTAATAATGCGCTGCCGAAAACCCGGATATTGGCGAGGAGAGCTCGGGGTTCTCTGATAAAATGAAATGCGTTGAGTTTGACTAAGTCCCTAGTAGGGTCCACATTTCTGCAAGCGTATACCCTTTAAAATGACAAATCCTAGCTCTCCCTTTTTGTACTAATAAAAAATTTTTGAATTTCTAAAGCTTTTATTTAAGTAAGACTTTATCTTTACCAATAAGTTGCTAACCCAATAACGGTAACGAGGTTTTACTTACCAATTCTTTTAAGGTGAAAGACGCGACCTTTATTTATATTATAGGTATAAACAACTAGAATTACTTTAATCTTTTTTAAAATTCCTTCAAAAGTACTTATTGAAAGATGACTAATTAGCACATATTACATCTTTTGCATATTAAGTGTGTTTTATGAAAATGAGCAAAAGAAGGGAGGGTTAAAAGAAGCCTTCTCGGTATATAGGGAACTCAAAATCTAAAAAATAGGACCTGGGAAGAAACAAGAAAACTGAGATCTTGGCTGTGTATATAAGGATAAGACGACTTGAACCTGCGGTCATAAGCCTAAATAAAATTCGATCTAACTATTACCTTTATTTCAAATTTTCCGGATTAAAAGGCAGCAATAAAACTCAAAGTTGTGGTACAGTTTAATTGGATTGGACAAAGTCTTTTGCAAAGTCTTTAGGAATTTTCCTGTAAGTAGGGGTAGAGTATCCGAGATAAAGCTAAGGTTTGGCTTAAGTTACCGAGAGTTAGTTATGCAATATATATAACGGGAATACCAAAGGCATAATCTTGAGGGTTTAAAGAAAAGGGTTGCCCCTTCAGCTGCTGCGTTAATTCGTGAAAAAAGAAATGCCCGAACTTACAATACAAGTCTGTCTTATCAGGGGTCCCTTTGTAATACATTTCATTTTGTCGGATTTCTTCTCATGGAAAAGCAAGACTTAGTAGTAACCTAAAAATCGCTTATAGCGTAAATTGTAAATGTTACACTCTTTTATAGTTAACTTTGTGTGCTTAGGTAACTATTTTCTTTAAGGGTTAAAGTGAAGCTTATTCGTTTCAACGTGCAAAGATTCAAAAAAACGAATACAACGTAAAAAGGAAGTAAATGCAAGCAAGGAATGACATCCTTTTTTTGTTTGTTCAAAAAGGATCTCAAGGTATAGGGAATCCCGGGGCTTCTATCCAATATAGAGGAACTCAATAAGCTGAGTTTCTTTGATGTTGGCAATCTCCTATCCAAAAAGCAAGGCTTATACAATTATACGACCTATTCTGTACTTTAAACCATGCTTTCATACCGTATTCATGTCCCTATATTCTGGATTTTGCTGCGCCTTTATTTTTCTGCTTTATTTTTGTTATGGAACTGGGTTCTGTTAGGTAACGCCTTACTTGAAGGATTGCCAAAATATCCTTATTGAGCTAACCCTTACTGTGGTGGAGCTCTCATCTTTTTTGGATGGTAAGTAAAACTTGAATATATCAACTAATGAAGACCTACCCAACTGTTTACCAACACCCAAAAACTACTCAACGACACCTTAACATTATAACTCAGCCAGCTGAAATGGTATTCAAAAGTTTAAGGGTTAGATAGACATAAGTGTCATATAATTCTAAAACTAAAATTCTTCCTTTTTTTATGTTTAAAAATATAAAAAAGGAGTTAGTGATCGACGCTAACAGAAAAATGACTTTGTTTGTATCAATGTGCTCGGTCTTTCTACTATAAATATGTACCAAATATAAAGGATTGTTAGCAAATAAGAGAATCATTTCTCAAGAGCATGACAACGGGCTGCTTTGCTTAAGACAAATGACTACTAAATTTCCTGCGCGAAATCTTACGGAATAAGAAAACGGAAAAGAATAAAACAACAAACTTCCATTTGATTAATGCGTAATAAAGTTGACACTTTTTACAAGAAAAAAATATAAGAAAGAGGAATCTTAGCTCCTAGCGTGGGCAATCGTTTAATAAAGACTCTTTAGTAGTAGTAGTATGAGCCTTAAAATAACACTCATATACATTATCTGTCTCCCCGATATCAAAAAAAAACTTAACTAAATTAAATTATGACCAGCCATTATATTTGCAAATAACGAATTTCATAGCCCTGGACGAAAGGTAAAGACGAGATTAGAATAAGACAAAGTAGGTTTTCAATTTCGATTTGTATGAAAGAAATGTCTTCAAATTTAAGTGGGGAGTTCCTTGTCTTTGTAAGGATGGTACGAAGTTCTTGATTCCGATAAAGTATTCCTTTGTATTGGGGAAGAGCTTTCCTTAGTGTTCCCTGAGAATTCCTAACTAGAGCTAGCTATAATGTATTCCTTCATAGTTTTCTTTGTGGTTGTAAGCCAGTTTATATTGATGCTAGAATGATTCAGATCTATCAGGTTTAGCAGGTTCAGGATTGGTGCTAAGGCTAAGACAGTATAGCTGCTAATTGTATTCTGTAGGAAGCTCTTTCCGTTGGTAGTGATGCTAAAAGGTAAAGCGAATTGTATTCTTAAGGTGTTTTGGATCTTACAAGAGATTCTATTTCCTTTGGAGTTAAACTAATGCTTATGATGAAAGCACCTGAAGCTAGAAAGCTTGATTCCGAGTATTGACTTTGACAGTTGTTATTGAGCTAATTCAATTTTATCGTTCTTAATATTCCTAATGAGAGTTTACAGGAAATTTAGTAGTTAATGTTCTTTGTATTAGATCTTCTGTGTAAGCAGGCTCAAGAGATTCAAGATAGAGATTGAGGTTCTAGGAGCTTGTTCAGTGTCAGGTTTGGGAAGTATGGCTTGAGAGCAGAGTACCTTATCATGAGTAGTTGGTTCAGGGAATTGAGATTGAGTTGGGAATAGAGTTGGATTAGATGGAACTTGTTTGATTGGAGTTGGGAATTGAGTGCTATAGGATTTACCTTTAGAAACCCACTTACACTATAGGAATTGTAGCTTTGTTGTTGTTAGCAAAGAAGGTGTATTCTGTTAGGAGTTACTTTGTAGCTTTGGTATCCACTATAGGGAGTAGTTATTGTAGTTCCATAGACCTGAGAATTCCTAGTCTTTCATACAGATAGTATAGGCAAGTGCTTGTGCTAGAATGGATTCCGCTCTAGATAGAAGGTAAAGATAATTTGTTCTTTGAGAGTATATTCCTAGGAGAAACTAACAAACCGATCTGTTCTATGTGCAAGGAGTGGTGTTAAAGATTCTAACTAAATTCTAATTCTGGTTTTGGTTTCTAGGGACAGTTAACGAATCCAGAATATAATAATAATAGACTTAAATGTGTTCAAGTATTTGTAGTTTAACAAGGTGAAATGAATGTATTCCTGAGCTTATTAGGTTAGGTGCAGCGAGTTTAAGATAATTAATATATTCCTTGGTTTCATAGTTTTGTTGTAAGGAGCTAATTGGTATTCTTGTTCTAATTCTTCAGAGTACCTTAGAGGTTCCAGACATTCCGATAAATGTATTCTAGTGTTCTATATAGCAGGTTATTAAACAGATTCTCTTGGTCTTGTATTCTTGAGTTTCCTTGTATCGACCAACTTCTTTGTTTAGAACCCAAACTAGAAATCCTCTAGCTTGTAAGCAGAACCGGTGTTGCTCTTTCTGGAAAAAACAGGCTTTAAAAAGAACTTCTTTACTTGAAAACCAGAAACAGAGGAACTCACTAAAAAGAGAAATCCTTAGAATATAGAAAGGAAACCAGTAAGATATACTTCTGGGAATCCCTAAACAAAAGGTTTAATAGAAACTTCTAATGTCTCTCTACTATAGAATTGATTACGCCTATTCCCTAAGCCAGCTACTAAAAAAACCCAGACTTCAATTCTATTTTACTTTCCTTATTTCGGATCCCTTTGAAAGGCCCTAATCACTGAAATTGTTACTCACCTCTCCCAAACAAAACTAACCCCTCCTTTCTAAAGAAAGCCTTTTGTACACTCTACTTTTTTCTCTTAAGTTTAAGTCATTATTCCTTTCTAAACGAAAATCCCGCCATTTGAAGTTATAGAGCTTCTTGAATCCCCCAGTACCCTAAAGGACCTTACAATTCCAGCTAAGCCAACTAACTCCCTTAGGAAAATACCTGATGAACAAAACTACCTTACTAGAGTTTAGAAGATTTTTAAGGGTAACCCGGCTTTTCTGAATTGGAAGTGCTCTTGACTTTACTCCACTCCTGAATAACTAAAACTAAGCAAACACAGCGGATGCAGGTGCTTTTTGTTATCTATGTCAATCAGTCTTTTAAAGTAAAGTTACCGCTTAACTAAGCGTGCCCGTAGGTTGAAAAAAAGAAGTTCCTTTTACGTGGGTCCTTGCTAGACAGGTTTAAGTGAGTTTATTCTTGTGTGTCCAAAGCCCCTTTTAGTATCAACAAGTTAAGCATAGAGTCCATTTAGATTTAACAAGGAGCGTTTCTAATCCCTTTGTTAGATTCTTACCAAACTTTTGGATACAAGTTCCTTTTATTTTGTACTACCCCAGTTTTAGAAAAAGGTTTATTCCAATAAATTAAAAAAAACTTTATTTTATATGAAATTTCCTTCTACTCCTTAAGTAGCATGACAGGCCCTAATTTGATTTTTATACTGGTTCGTACAATATAGAGGTTTAACTTTACTAGCCAGAAGATTCTCCTAAAGGGGTGGTGCCGTACCATACATCTTATAAATACTCAAACTATAAATACAGCATACTGCTTACTTATACTTGCTACAAATCTAGTACTTTCGTATCGAATAAACAACACCACCCGCTTCTATTAAAAATGGCAGGGTAATACCTTAAAGGTTTGAGTTCGAAAGTGTAGGCGGGGGCTTCGGAGAAGACCTATATGATTTTTATGTATTATTAGATTTCAGCAGGATTCCTAACTTGGAATTCTCTAAACCTATCCGGTGGATAAGGTAATTATATTAAACTTTAGTTATTTTCTTGTATTAATCCAGTACTCCTATTTATTAATTAAGAATCGGCTATAAATTTGCATGCTTACTAAACTAAACATCCAAGCAATCCTAACCGGTAGCTAGGTACCAGACATTTTCCGTATACCCAGTCCTGTCGAGAAGTACTAAGAAAACCGGGAAGCGTAAACCAACTCACTTTCGTTTAATTAAGAATACGCGTAAAGGGTTTCCACCTTTGTACAAAAATTTTCTTTATATTACGAAATTGTTAATTTACAGGGGCACCCACAAGCCAACATCCCTTAAAAAGGTAAGGTATAAGTTCGCAAAGTAAGTCTAGATCCTGTACTTATTATTATATTTTCTAAAATATGACTTATTTAGCTTGACCAGAAGTAAAAAGAGAGAGAATTCGAGTGATTTTTTATAGGCAGAAGTTTCCTGGAGTTTTATCGCTATGGAAGGAAATTGGCTTGCTTTACAAAGGGTATCAGGTATAGCAGGCATTGATTGACAGAGAAGGTTCTAGACTGTTTCGGATCCTTACTTAGTATCCCGAACAGAAGTACCCGCCATAATAGGCATAATAGCGAGAGCAGGTCCCCCTCCAAGATAAGTCTCAAGAGTAAAAGGGTATTATATTAAGAATGTATAGGAAGGACTCTCTTATTATTTATAGGGAGCTGCTTCTGTGTTCCTCTACTTTCCGGTTAAAGGCAAGAAGAAATAGATATGATATAAAGAAGACAAGGGATTCCTCTTTTCCTTTTCCGAGTAAGTTACTATAATAAACGAAGCTCTAAAAGATGTCGAGGACCCTGTTACTATAAGCCTGCTCTTGCTATCTACTGTGACGAACAAAAAACCAGGACTTCTCTATTTCTCTATACTACTACTCAATCAAGTTTTTTTGAGATCCCTCCATTCTAGCAATTCGTAGAATAGGAAAATCCAAAATATTTAATGGGTTACCCTTTTCCTTTTCATTAAGCAAGCTATTGCTTTTCCTTATCTGAGAGACTCTTTTATCTTTATAGGTTGATATTTTTAATCCACCCAAACCCTATAATACAAAGGAGCTATCCAGGGAATTTTCTGATTACTTCACAATGTTTTATGTATTCTAACAGGGGCTTAAAGCAAAATACTGTATGATATATAAATTCAAATATTTAGGTCTTGGTATCAAAGTCTTATATATGTAGTCAAAATTAGTTAGTATCCCGATATGTATGTATCTAAAATAACTACCAGGAAAGGGTATTATATAAAGTAAAGGAGCTGCTTAAGTCTAAATATAGTATAGATTGTCTTGTTCTTGATAGCGAACCAAAGACAGTGAACTTAAGGTTGCCCAAGTGCGGATAAACCCTTGAAAGGTACTTCTCCGATTGTAGCTAGGAAAGTACTTGTCTGTGTAGTTGCTATTCTAGCTTGTGCTTGTTAGCTAGTGTTGCTGATGGAGTAAAAGAAATAGATTCTCTGAGTTTTGAGAGTCCTAGGAGTTTAGAATAGATAGTTTAGGAATCCCTAGCTATGTATTGGGATAGCGCCGAGGAAGCGATCTAAGCAATAACTGTCGGCATAGGACTAAGTTACACAATATAAAACCTGAAATTCAAGAATAAAAGCTCCCTAAACACATAGGATTAGAACTTACAACCCTACTATAGAATTTTAGCAAGATCGAGTAAATAGTGGGCCTGTTAAATAAGTGATAATAGTCATTTTGAATCCAATAAAACGGGACGCTGAAGATAAGACTCTGCGAGCCCCTTATAAATTCGAAAACCTAGGATACTTGAGAATTTAGCTTTTTTTTTTTTCTTTTCCCGTGCTTTAATAATAAATTAAATAGAGCCCCCTTTTAATAATTAAATAAATTCCTTACAGATACAGAAGAAAATCACAGATACAGAAGAAAATCCGCGTTGTTTGGGACTAGTAAGGGGGTATATTAAGGCTCTCAACGGAGGCTTAGTGAAATGGTAAAAACTAAGTATAGGATATACTCGAAATTTTTGGTAGAAGATCTAAACACGCTTAGAGAGAGCTTACCGGGTTGTATTACATAACTTGAGCTAGTCAAATTGCTAAATTTGACAAGACAAGAAATTCCTTTCCATTCTTACCTTAGAGGTGTACCCTTTTGCTTTCACTTTAGGAGTTTCTTTGATGCCTCAGCCCTCCCCGATTTTCTTAAGGTGGGTCGGGGGATCCCGGAATATGACTATGTAACTTTGGGTTTATGAAAATAAAAGGCATCCAAGGGAATCCTTTAATTTAAGTAGTATACTTGGATCCCTAGTCGCGTGGACTCTTATCAGTATCTGTAGAGTATCAAACAAAAATCAAGTCTAATTAATAAAAGTTTTCTCGTGCAATAACTCCTAAACTAAAGTAAAAGAAGCTTAAAGTTTAGTCTTATTTATTAGACGATCCCCCTTTTAAGTTAAGGGTAGACGCGGCAGTGTAATTTCTTATATAAACAACTTGGTCTAAGACTTATGCAAGGGCTTTGCTGCCTTTGGCATAATTAACAAACAAGTCATGATCATGAAAGAACTAGGGCATATGACGATGGGGTTCTAGTGTGTGATATGTACTCTCAAGTATAAACTCTAAAGCTTCAAATTACAAACTTACAAGGCACATACTAATGAAATGAATGAATTTGTGGTATAAAAACCTTGGCTTCTATTGAATTAGTATAAACTCTTGTGTTGGTTGGAAGTATTTTATTTCTAATGGGATTTCTTTGAATTAATAAAGCCGGTTGCTTGGCTAAAGTAAGAGTCTACTTGGTTCGGTGTGTTCATCAAGGGTTTTAGGTCGGAATGTATAAGGATACTCTATTTCAAACTAGTTTTTAGGAAGAAATTTTATTCTGTTTGGGGTATTTTCCTTAACAAGAGAAGAGTTACTTTCCAAGAATTCCTAGAGATTAAGAGATTACTTTCTAAACAGGTTTTGATTACTTATCTCAGATAAGAATGTTCCTAATAAGAAGAATACCGGCAGGAGTTACTGTAGGCTCGCTTTCAAGAACAAGTAAGAAGGGTTGGGCTGGGAAATAGAGTTATAGTTATGTTAGAGAGAGTATTCCTTAAACTTAGTTGTTAGTTATGAGATGTGGGGATATAACTTTCAAGGTTACACACACGGACTTTGGCTTCCTTTCGAGTGGGGTTACGCGTTCAGTATATATACTAAGGGATTCCCCCTATATCTATATCTGTTACTTGTTACAGTTCTTACTCTTATTCCTTAATAATGAAAAAGGTATTTCGTATTTAAGTAACGAGTCCTGAAAAAAGACTTCTACGCCTTTCTAAATTCCATTGCTTAGTTAGAGCGGGATCCTTAATTTGTAGAAACGAATGTCAATCCTAGGTAAATTATTAATTAGGAACGAAAAGTTTGTATGTAAATAAAATCCGGGAGAATTTTTTGAGTTGTAAAGCAAAGCTTTTATTTAGTACGTAGATCCAAGACATCTATCTGTATAATACAAAAAAGAATGAGCTCCGTTAAATTAAAATAGGAGATAACTGTCTAAAAATTAACCAACAGCAGACCTTGCTAAATCGATATACCTAGTAGTTTTGACTTAAGAATTGAATAGTTGGCAACTCCCTTTTAAAATAAACCTATCGCACAGGAGTAAGGAGCTACTGATTTTAAGGTAGGAATACATTTGTTATGGGATTGATAACTGGTCAAAGTAATTACTAGGGGATAGTTTACAGGTATGAAGAGAGTAAGCCTCAAAGAAGGATATCTCTCTCGAGAAGGTGGGTCTTTTTAAGATTTTTAGTGAGAAAGCAAGTACAGGGTAGATTAGCGAAATTTGCTGTTCTTGGTCCCCCTAATTAGGATATTTTGGATACACTTTGGATTTCCAGTCTATAACAAAGGGGATTCCTCTAATTAAAGCTAGTAGGCTATCCTATTTTTTACTAATCCAGTTCTAAATTGAGTTATTTTAGTGATAAAGAAGAACAAAATAGAAACCCTCTGCTGAGTTCAGGAGTAGAAACTTGAAATAGGAGTCACTAATATACAAATTACTGAACTTTTCTTTCTTTAAAGAGTCTATTTGGTTTTATTGAAAAGCTTTTCTACTATATAATAGAAGACCTCTTTGAGTTCTAAGTATAGAAATCAATTTCTAGGACTCTTATCTAAGGTCTCTAAGTTACTCCTATATACAGAGAGAAATGCACACTCAAAAGGCATACCATTTTTTTTTTATGATCAACACTTACTAAAAAAAGGAACTCGTGGAAATCTCTTGGAGAATTTTGAAATTTAGGAAAAAAAAAGAATGACTCCTAACTATGCGTTCCCGTCTTTTTAATAAGTTAATAAGGCAAGGATCCCTCTTTCTTCTTTTTTTGAGTTTTGAGCAATTAAAGGTTCTATTAAAAATTTTGACTCAGGAGTTACTGGAAACTGAAAGCTAGAGATACAAGCAAGCAATAGACCTGAAAGAAAAATATGCGGGTTTATCTATCTAGTCTAGGATAGAGCTTAGAAATAAGATCTTATTCTATATAATATTAAAAACTAAAGGATTTAAAAATAACAACTTTCAACAACCCGGGAAATCTACCTTTTAGACCTTTAGAGTCAATATTTACTATACTAATTTTCAATTCCCTTGTCAGAAACTTACGGAGACTCGCTTAAGAAAACTTACTGGGAGCAAAGAACTCTTCCACGATTTCTATTTTAAACTGGATTGTGGGATTAAATTAAGGTAAAAAATAAGGGAAATTCCTCTTTTACTTTACTTTACTTTGTTACTGATATAGAGAGGCGAGAAACCTTAGATTAGAGATATTGGAAAGAGTTACTGTACCCGGCACTTAAACAAAAGCTTTTTCTATTTCATTCATATAACTTACTTCTTTGTAAAAAAAAGTAAGTAAAAACTAATTTATTTACAGAGGGTCCTATCGTAAGCACACAAACTCCCCTAACGCTCTTCCGAAAAAAGCGCAGAATAAATAAAATTATGCTTTTCTTGAACTAGGTGTAAAATCCCCTTATAACATTTTCAGAAACTGGAAATTCAACTTGGTGCACGGATTTAATAAAAAACCCTGTCAATTTAAACGAATACTTCTTTTCTCTTAAATTGACTTTATTTCATATAAGGATAGGCCTAGGGAATAGTAACGCAACCCTCTCTGTATATAACCCGTAACTAAGGGCAAGAAAACAAAGCTGCATTAACGGAACCTTGCTTAATTCCCAGTTTACTCTCTCTTTTGTGGTTGATATGTAATCCTAGATTTTGAGTTCCTACTTAGGCTTTTTTTCTACTCAGCACAAACTTAGTAGCTTCCAATTAAGAATTAAAAGAGACTTAATTACAACCCTTAACTTAAGAAATCCTTAAACAGTAAAGCGGTATCTGTTCGAAAAGCTCCTAAAGTTCTGCAATTAATAGCAGGAAAATAAATACCGAGCTCAACGGGTCCAAATTATTCCAAATCTTGTTTATATAACCTAACTTTATTTTAGTCACTTCATAACATTCGATCGGGTATAAAGTTCAATGACATCTTTATTCCACGTGCTTTATCGGGTTCACCCTTTTCCTTTTTGTTATATATAAACTTAGAATCTCTTTATGCAAGGAAAAGCGCGCAGAGTCATAATGAATAGAATATCCTTCAAAATTATATACTAAAAAGCTCCATTAATTCTCTAAAAGGGGGACTCTTAGCAATACCTAGTATTTTACCTTTCTCTGAGGTGTTCCCTCTTTTCAAGAACTATAAGCAAAGAGTGAATGTTAATCCTAGCAAGAAATTGAAAGCCAAGAACTTTTCATTAGTAATTGGAATAGATGGGTTCACTCAACAAGTCATTTTTAGACCTGTTTACGCTTCGAGAAGCTTTACGCTAGACCTGCCATTTGATAGGTAAAAAAAAAGAAAGTCGGAGAGTCCTCCCCTAATATGCAGATTTACCGGATATACTTGCCAGCTTTCTGATACCTTTATAGGACATCGAGACTAAGAGTGAGAGTGTGACAACATCGACACCTGAGACTATACCCAGTTTGCAGATTTCATCTTTGAGAGTTACAGACGCGTACTCTTGAATTCATTTTAGTCAGTTTTAGACTAGACAGGAAATCTCCTTTATAAAACAGAAATACTAGAGGAATATTTTATTTATAGGCCCCCTTTTCTTAGGTTCAGTTCAGGTATATAGCACTTCACCCTTGGCCTAGATTCTAATTTGCAGTATTTAGTTAATATCTGGTTATTAAAGAAAAAAAAGTTAAATAACAACAAGGATCACTAATCAAGTTTCAGGGTAAACAAGATCCGGAAGTTTTTTTTAGAGGTATCCGGTATTGAAAAGGGGATTTCTTTGAAACCTTGTCTTGGTTGCAATTAGTATGGGCTATTTAGTTCTATAATGAAATGTACTTTTGAATTTTATTTTAGAGTGTTTATAGACTTGATCGCTTCTGAGACTAGATTTTAGACTGACACTGAATAGATATGCTAGGCAACACTTGCATATTATGGTAAGCTTCTCTCACAAGAAACCCCAGTTTATAGGTGATAGAGAGAAACTTCCCAATTTGTACTTCAAAAGTTCTTTAAAGCTCCCTTGTTAAACTGTTAAACTCATTTTGAGATGAGATAGCTTGTTTATAGTAAGGTTTTTTTAGAGGCCCTTTATTCTATAGAGAAATTTCAAAATGCATTCCTTTGAGTGATTTAGCCAGATTAAGGCACAACCCTTTATAACCCTATTCTCGGTTGGTTACTAGGAGGCCGAGGGAGTAACCTGTAGAGTCCTAGCAGTAGGAATTTTAGTAGCTTTTGGTACTTAATTGGTTAGAATGAGGGGTTGTATGGAATATAGCATCTACCACTAAGCGAAATAAAAAAAGGATTACTTGACATGATGGAAGGGCTCCTCGTCTGTGAATTTTTTTTGAATTGAATTTAGAGGAAATCTTTACGGTAGGAAAAGAAGACTCAATTATTAACCTTAAATGAAGGGTCTACTTTGAGATTCAAGAAAACAAAGTGTCTAGTCTTTACATCAAGAGTTCCTGCTTCTCAAGAAGGCTTTAGTCCTAGTTAAAACTTGTAAAGTTAGCAACTTCAGAGTCAGGAAAATTCTTGGGTATAAATAAAGGGGGTTTAGTTTTATGTATTACCTTAACTCGAGTAAGAGTCTTAGGTCTTATTTTAAAGGGGCTCGTTAGTATCTTAAGAACAAGTACTATATAAGGGAATGCTTTCTGTGAACTCTAAGTTTTCCTGGCTGTTATGAGATACTTATTAAGAGGACTCCTTATATAAAGATGAGGACAGGGCTCCAATTTATGAAAAAAAAAGCCCTTTAAATGATTTGACTAGAAGCTTTTAAGAAAGGGGGACAAACTCACAAAGGTGTTTCCTGCGAGTCTCTATCCAGCTTACTATATATATATATTATATTCCTTAATATCTTTTATTATCCGGAATCAGAAACCCGCAAGAAACAAAGAAGCACAGAAGCTGCTTACTTAGTTCTTTATCTCTTGCCCGATTCATTTCATTAGATTCTTGCGTGTTAGAAGTTCCTACGGATTCCTGCTGATTCCTGAGATTCTAGAGTTTTCTTCCAAGTTGTTAAGACTTTCCCTTATACAGAAGCCTGATATCCATCATATCGATAAGAAGAGTACGGGTCTAGTTCCTAAGAAGAGTATCTTTTTTCAAGTATCTCCCTGAAAGTTTGTATTCTTCTAGCTGCTCTAGCACACAAAAACTTACCGGGTCTTAGAAATAACATAAAGATACAAATATTTAAGAGGGGTATAATCCATCCATAGCTAGCATCACTGTCAAGAAATTCTATAAGTCTTTCATTTACCGGTAATACAGATAGACCCCTTCTTTGCCAATAGCTGTTGTTCACTTTTATTATAGAAAAGCTTTCAAGTGAGTGTATTTAGGGTTTAAGTTTAACTAAGGTACAGAATAAGAGGTAAGTCAATAATAGGTGGTAGCCGTTGTCGTGCTTACTTTTGCTAAATAAAGGAATTGAGTCTTCTGGCTTAAGCTTTCTTTTACCTCAGGAATTACAAAAAAGTCTTCGTTTTTCCTGCTATAGGCTCCGGGTAGTTCAATTTAAGTAAAGGGCCTTCATAGTCTTACATCAGTAAGAATAAGTACAAGCGACAAGAGGGATAGACCAGACCTTAAAGTAATAGAACTAAAGAAATCTCGTACTGCGGAGAATTAAGAGGGACTAACCTGAAGGAAAAATCATTAACGTCTGGTAGCCCTTCTTTCTAATCTTTCTAAGAATTAGCTCGGGTATTCCCTTAGGTATTGAGTAAAAAAAAACTGTAGGAGCTCCTTAGAGTCAAAGAAATCCTTTTTAAACTTTCATATAAAATTTTCATATAAGATAAAGAAGGTGGCACCCTTGACCAACTAACAAAGCTTTTGTTGCACTTAAATTCTAATGAGGCACTGGATTATATAAGATTCCTTTACTTTTGTTATTATTTCACTTTATTTTTGTGAAGTTAGTCCTACTTGTATGTAAGCTGGGTTTTTAGTAGTTTTGCTGTGTAGTTTACTAAACCCTATAAAAATTGAAATACATTGGACCTCAAAGTTATGGGTGTTATGGGTCAAGTTACTAATAGGAAAGACTCAAATTAAGCCTTACTTATTACTTAATTCAACAGTTAGAGGACTGGTAATAATGGAAAAACAGAAGCTATTTACACGGATTTGTGGTTATGATATAATATATTGTATTGTGCCAAAACCCATCTAGTAGGGGTATTCTTGGTATCTTCTTTAGTTTGGGTACGGTCTTTTTTTGAGCTATTGTAAAAGGGGTTCTTGTTCAGTCAGTAGAAAAAAGGCAAATAGTAAAGAAAGAAAGGGTAAGAATGCCAAGTTTTCCGGGTTTAATAAGGCTGTATAAAAAACACCTATTCCGGTTCCCGGGTCATTTTACTCGGGCGTTTTTTAATTTAAGGGTAGCTACGCAATAAGGGTACTCAACTTCCTAAAGAAGAGTTGTTTACTCGGTAAGAGAGATTTACTCTTAACTCTCCTAACCCCCTCCTATATGATAAACGCATAGGACTAGAGGAATTATCCCTTATTATAAGACGACAATAAGAACTATTTACTAATATTATACTCTAGCGAACTCTAATAAGAATACTTACTAAAGTAATACATTAAAGACAACTAATATAAGAAGTACCAGCTGCAACAAGAAGAATCCTAGGATCCCTATCTCTTATCTACTAACAGCGCTTATCTAATACTCTCCTACTACGACTAAGAAAGGTCTAGCCCATAAAGAAGTGTAGCAGCAAAGCAAGTCCTGAAACAAGTACTAAGGTAAGGGGTAGGGTAAGGTACAGATTCTCAAGTGAGGGTCTCTAGCTCAGAGGAAAGGCAATTTTCAAGGTCTGAAAGCTGGATTCTATTTCTTGAAGGGGATTCTGAAGAGTAATACTAATACAAAATAGTTACACTAAGCAGTCAGTCAAAAAAAAGTACAAGCAACTAAATCATGGCAGGTAATACAAGTAGCTAAATCTCCTGTAAGTCTTTCTGCCGATTCTGGGTTTAAGGTCCTAAAACAGGGCGTAGTTTTCTCAAAGAGGTTATTATAGCTCTAAAGAAGAAAAAAACACTAATTAATAAAAGAATTTTCCGGGGATTCCCTCCTATATGTTATTTAGGGACTACATAAGTTAGAAGAGGTTTTTCTGATTAGATTAGTCTAATCTGTAAGTAAAGTCTCTTTACTTTATAGGTTCCTAGAACAAGCAAGCCGATTGGTTCTCATTTAGATTGACGTCATTTCTGAAGTGTATCCTTTTACTGCTTCACTCGTTTGGGTTTCCCCTAAGTCAAATCCAAGAAAGAAGACTCGTAAGCTAAAATGAATGAATTTCAAGCTCAAACTTGCCTATACGCAAACAAAGACAAGCGCTCAAAGCTACAATAGCTACAATTCATTAGGCTCGTTTCCAAAAGACAAGATAGAATTTCCTCCTTTACCAGCTGCAATGTCATTAGGAAAAGCAAAGAAGGATTCTCTGTTCTGTATTGTGTTATCTTCCTGTACTGGTTTAGCTACCTCGGTGACAGGTTTCATTAAGAGCAACTTCAAGGGTTAAGGGTTTAGCAAGACCGTCTTACAAGCAAGAGATTCTGTTGTTTATGTTATTCAGGGTTGGGAGTGTCCTAAGATAAAGTAGATGGTTTAGGTTTACAATCAAATCAGGATTTCCCCTGGTATTTTTTCTATCATAGCTATTTCCTTATTGTTGAGAATGAAACCATGGGCTCTCTGAAAGTTTATAGGTTAAAGACGGATACAGCTCCGCCAAAATTCAGGTTACTTTTTAGCTAAAATCTCCTGTAATAAAAATAGAAGTCTAAAAGAAAAGTAGAAGGTTTACAGGGGTAAACTATTAACAACCCGGGCACAATACTAAGAATCTAAGTTGGCATACTCCATATGGGAAATTCGGGACTCCTCTTCTTGAAAATTCAGGTTTAGTTTAAGGGTGTGGGAGTTTCACATCGATAAAGATTCTGGGTCCCAATCGTATGAAAACTGTTGAAACTCTTAGGAATTGAATTTAGAGAGGAAAATTCCATTCTGTTCTGTAGATTTTTTTTTACTTTATGTAAGATCAATTTAGATTCAAATCTAAAGGGTATCTTGAATAGATATTGGAGTTATACCTTTGCAGTGACTCATCTGGGAAGAAAGCGTAGTAAGTATAGGAGTTTCACCTAAGCTAAATTTTGTGTTCAGCAAGAACTTTATGAAAGTAAGAGTTGGAAAAAGACTTATCTGCTCTGCGGATCTGGCAAGAGCTCTGGTTCCTATCCTCAAAATCTTCTCTTCGTACATAAGGGGTACAAAGACTTTTAACTATGTAAGAGACCTTAGTTAAATTAGTAAATGAGCTTTACAACAAAGTCAAACAAGAGTAATAGACCTCGTAAATAACTGTAGTTGTTCCTAGGTTTCTCTACTTTTGGTTATTTTTAATAGTAGGATCGGATGAAAGAAATAGTGATGGGAGTTTCACAAGTTTGTATATAACAAAAGAGTTTTTAAAAGAGTTTTTTTTATATTTTATATTTATAAGCGAGAGATATTGACATTTACATATTATTCTAAGCAGATAGACTAACTAATCGAATAAAGTTCCTAAGAAAACGGGCATTAATAGAAGGAATTACTAAATAGAGTTAGTAGAAGGCCCTCATTGGAAGCTTACCAGTAAAAAACTTAAAGGTTTCAAACAACTTCATTTGTAACACAACCGAAAAAATACGGATAAAGATTAAGAAATCCTTCTGGTATATAAAGCAAAATTAGGAATAAAGGCCCTAATTTCGATCAAAAATGTAGCCTTCGCGGGAGTAAAAGACATTTTTGGTTTTCCAAGATAAGCATTTAATAAAAAGAAGTCAGTCCTTCGAGTGTGATTTATATAAACTTTTCCTTAGCCTGTCTATAGCGTTATAAGAAGAAATTTGTACTAGAGTGCTTTTAACAACACTTAATGCGAGAATACTTCTATGTATTGTTTTTAACTATTCCTAGGAGCTTCTCGGGTCCTCGTAAAGGGCCCCCTGATAACTTTCTTTTGATTCCTTGGAGGCTATACTACTCTTATTCTCTAGCTGACTCTTCTGCATCTGTAAACCCCTTCTAAGTAGGAGTCTTCCTCTTAGGAGCCCTATCCGGAGAAACTGATTTGCCAGAGAATCTCTAACAGACCTGTAAAACCCCCTTTATATACCTTCAAGTCTAGGCTAGTTTTAACGCCCCTTGTATCATGTTTAATAGAACCCTTATCAATACAAAAATTGTAAGGGGAATATACCCGAAGCATTAGTACTAAACCGCACTCTTATTCTTCTGACCGAAGTTGGCTTACAAGGAATATTATCTTTCTCTCGTTGGATACTGAAAATGGACTTCCCAAAAGTCATAAATTAGGCTTTTTCCCGAATATCCCCCGGATCTAAAAAATTAGCAAGGTGGGGTTCCGGGTCAAACTAAATGGAAGAAGTTCAAGACATCGATTAAAAAACCAATTCTAGGTAGTAGAACAAGATAAGATTAGAAAAACAAGGGCAAACTTAGCACTTTACCTAGAAAATAGATTATAAAAAAGCTCCTGAGGGAGTCTACTAAGCTATAATTACAGTATACTATATATTATATAACTCTATCGAAGCTCATTACGAACAATAGAATACTAATTAAGTAAGTACACCCCCCCATTATTAAATTAAGACAGCTATAGCTATTAATCGAAGCTACAGGCTCTAGGACAAGTATAGCTTAAGGGTTATTGCGAGGCTTTAGATATAAGAGGTACATAAAGAGGTATAGACATTCAGAGAGTTAGAGTATCCTAGTCTGATATGTAAGGAAGTTCTGAGAGAGAGCTAGTAAGAAAGTCAGTCTGAAAAGGTGGAAGCTGCTAGGTATGAGTTAGGTATGAGTATTCGGAGTTGCTTTGATCGTTCCTTTCTTTCAAGTTTTTTTTCCAGCAACTGATAGTACAAATTTCCTTAGTGAAGCCTGTTTCAAATGCGGGAGACTCTAGCGATACCATCATAACCCTATAGCATAACCCCCTTAAGGAAACACTTTAAAGCCTCTCTTTCTGTATGTAAGCCCTTGAACACTAAAAGCTGGTAGAACTCCTTACTTTATTTATTTAAACTACACACCAACTTAAACTTCAGAAACAAAAGAGTACTATTGTATAAACTATAACCCTCTCAGTTTCTTAAAGTACTTTGAAGATAGGTTAAAGATTATGAATACAAATGAAACAGAACCAAGAAATTTATGGTATTGACACGTTTACCTACAAGCATAAGACCGGAATTGATAGCTTATTGACTCATTTGCCTGCTATACAAGATAAGGTTCCTACTCAGCTGAGGAGTATTAGCAACACTTGGGTCTATTTGGGTTTTATTAGCACTACATTATCAGATGCGGTATTTCAAAAGGGTTAGGGTAAATCGTTTATTAGTATCAAGTTTAACCCTATTGTTCCACCTATTAATCTCATATTGCTTTTCTATTGTAAAGGATATTCTTTCTTGCTTTGGGTAAGGAGATTTGTCGGGCCTTTTATGGAACATTTTCATCAAGCAAGAGATTCTATTTCATTTTACACAAATATTTGCTCAAGGTTAGTATGGTAATAATAGCGTAGAGACATTGTGGTAAAATCTTAGCTTAGCTGCAAGAGATAGATAATATGCAGGAGCCTTTTAAATTCAAGCTTTTGCGGGGTTTTTCCATTTTTAGAATATCCTAAGGGGTTAGTAGCAAGGCTTATACATGCCTGCTCTCACTAAAAGAAGATTCAGGGATGGGGTCTATTTTGGATGCCCTATAATATCTTATAGTTTAGAATTATTCAATTCATAAGATAAGGTATCTAAAGCTTTTTGTTCCAGTATAGGAGGGGTCCTTGCTAAAAAGTATTAGTATTATTACTAACTAGTAGCTTGCCTTGGGCTTTTTCTGCTAATAAAAAGTAATGCACTAACTAACTTTTCTTGAGATTCAAATAAATCAAGAAGGCATTTAGCTTTCATAGGTAGGAAATCCTTTTCAGGTTCTCTCCTAGTTTAGTTCAAAGGGGCAAAGAGTAAGTACACTTTATATATAATAAAAGGTGGGTATAAATATCTTTATTTCGATAAACCCTTACCTTTAGTTCTATGTTTTCATTTTCCTTAAACCAATTAAAAGAAAAGTGAAAGCTCCTACAATTCTTAAGAAACAAGGTATAAGCAGCAAGTTCTGAATAAACAAACAAGTCTGGGTGTTATAATGTGTTCCTGTGACTTACGTAGTTCTACCCTACTTTTACTGCAAAACCCTGTAATTACAGAGTTAGCTTCATGTCCCTAGGATTTGTTTGTCAGTCAGAGAACATTGTTGGGTCCTAAAAGAGTTACTAACTAGACAGGGAATTTCAGAGTTTGTGTCCTAGATATCAATCAGTTAGAACCCCAAATAAGGTATGTGGTGTTCCTTCCTTCAAAGAGTCAGTTAGTACACCAATTAATTGAATTGTCCAAGGTAAAGGCACAGAGAAGATAATTCATATCTGGTTGTTGGATTATAGTTGAGTTCTAAGGATCTAAAGAAATTGGTACAACCTGAAAAGTACCTAGGACAGGATCGGGCAAGAGTTAGGTTCAGTCAAAAGCCGATGCGCACAAGTTCAGGAACTAAGACAATTAAGAGAGTGACTTACAGAGATAGAGATTAAGATCTTCCTTTACTATCTTGTAAGGGTACTTAAAGTAGGAAACATTTACTCTCGATTACATGCTCTTCTTATACTTATGTTGATTTAAACAACTTATTACTCGTGTAACTTATATAATACTAGAGTAACAGAAAAAAAAAGTAACAGACATCAAGAGATTTCTATATTTTGTTAAATTAGTAGGACCCTGGGTAACTCTAGGGGAGAAATCCGCGCTTTAATAAGGAATTCTTAGATACTCTTTTGATTATAAGATACACAACTAACTAAGGTTAAAGAAACCCAGCTTCCCAATCAGGGAAAAGGAGGTGGTGACAACTAACTCTAGAACTTAGCTTCTTGCATGACTTGCAGTTTTTTTTGTCCAATAAAATCTAATTAGCACTTAGTTATACTAAGGAGTACTGCTATAAGGTGATACTTATCTATTTTATGTGCTATAAAGAATCCCTTGTAACTGTCAAGGTTGCGTTAGAAAAACAAGAGTAATCTCAGATTTAAGCCTAGTAGCGGTTTTGTCATATTTTTTGCGCGGAGAACCCTCGGATTGATTTAGTTACACTCGTAAGGGAAATCCCAAAAGTCCTTGCATTGTACTTAGCTTAGTGTTAGGGTTTTCTACTAATAATAATCACTTAATAAATAAATAAATAAATAAATAGAGTCATTGAAATCACTTATATAAAGAACTTTGAATTTGTATATTGTAAAGTATAAGAAATCCTAATCTGTACCAATTTGTCCCTTAACTTTTAGAGATTCATTCATCGGCATTCGTCCCTAAAAATCTCTGTAAGGAATCCTGCTTTTGGTGCTAAGAAGGAAAAGTCTGTTGGAATACCCTATTACAAATACTAATTACTTTTCTTCCTTCAATTTCAATCCCTTTATTCTAATTATTAGTTAAAGACTTTCTTTATTTCTTAGCCTCTCCTCTCGTACATACCTATAATTCTTTCGACCTTTCTAGAGGACGTACATAGTTAACTTAACTCAGTACAATAGAACAAAAAACCTATGGGTACCCCACGACTTGTAGTCTAAAGAGGCAAACTTGCAAATGTACTACTTAAGAAGCTGCGGAGTTTAGTAAAAAGCAAGCAAATTCGTAGAGTTTTATACGGGCAACTCCTCAAACCTAGAGGAGGAATCCTCATTTTTGAATTCAAGATTGGGCTTAGATATTGTTTTGTAGCTGTCATAGGTTTTTTTGGATTGGAAATGAACTCCCCGTGAGAAAGAAATCCCTTGGGAAAGTCTAAGAACAAAAAAAAAAGGTAAGCGCCAGCTATTTCTCTTAGCATGATCTTTTAATTTGATAAACTATCGAAGTGATAAAAAAACAGTCTACTCACGTAACCCAGCTCGCTGAGACACGCGCCCGAATAAAGAAATCCTTATTAAATTAAAATACCGGGCCTTGAAAAGCTACACGGAAATTTTAGTATGTAAAAAAGGAGAGAGAAGCTTGCAAGAAACCTAATAACGCTTTCTAGTGTTGGAAGTTCTAAATCCTATTTACTAATAAAAGAATAAAAATTAGACCCGTCGGAGAAAGCCAAAACAACAATTGGGTTCTTTTACTACTGAAACTTACGCCTATTATTTTACTGAGTTTTTGCTCAAAGGATAAGGGGTGCTGAGGTAGATGCTCTGGTTGTGGGACTCCCCCTGAATTACCTTAAAATGTTCAGGAGTACTTGTAATTGAAAACTAGAAAACAGAAAATACCGATAACACACACATAGCTCCCTAATATTTATTACCAGTACGAAGTGAATATATCTGTTATTATTAAGAGAAAAATCCTCAATTTATTTTAAACCAAAAAAAAGGATTTGGAAAATAAAGAAATAAAGGGTATGATCTGAAATCTCCCAATTATAGTACGGAAAAATTGATAGGTTGAGACAGTAGTGTTTGTTGTAGAAAGAAAAAAACTCTTCTTCTCTCGGGCATACTATACTAGTCGGATTAGGAACTAAAGCATGGGTTATTCTATAAGGATCCCGTTATTATTTTTATATTAGACCGTACTAATTTAATTCTTAGAAATTGGTTATCTTTAGCTTTTGTGGAAAGTCTAGATAAATGGAAGCTGCTGTTAAAGTTTAAGATAGGTAAAAGATTTGTGTCGGTTTCCGACCGATTCCGGGGAAGGGCAGTCAAATGGATATTTGGGACTTACTTTAGGAGTTTACAGTAAATGAGGTTAAGTACAAGTCAGTTTATTGTTATCGGTAAGGCTAGTCAAGTATAGGGGTAGACTTACCGGACAAGTTACTTTCCTGTTTTGCGTGTCTGTGTTCTTCTTGGGAGATTGGCCTAACTGGACTGGAATAGAAGTAAGGAAAACTCTCCTTGTAGCTTTACATGACTTACGCTATCAAATGTCTTTATCAGAAACTAATTACCCTCAACCGGAATACAAATAAAGTAAGATGATTTGTTAACATTTCTAGAAGGAAAATATCTGGGTTAAAAAGAAAAAGTTAAAGTCACTCTCTTTAATAGCTTTTATCACGAGTTCAGCAGCCCTTTATAAGTAAAGTAAGGCGATTCCTTTCTTGTTTACATTCAAGGCCTTTTGCGTTCTATTTCCTACATGTTTTATTCCAAACCTTCCTCTGATACTTGGAAGTGATATTAATATCTTGTCGTTTCATACCATTGTATGACTCGTAAAGTCTATAATTAGTGGTATGAAACTTCTTGTAACATCATTAAAGTTTTGTGCCATTCATAGGGATAGGCCAACTCTTCATAACTTCTATGTATAATCATACTTTATCTCTCCTTGACTCTACTCTTTACTATGGGAAATCTTAAGTTATGCTTGTAGGTACTTCCCCGCCGTATCTTTCTTAATGTTCCTTTATTGTAGAAGATCGGTTTTCAGCCGGTGTTTAAATGAACAAGAAATTTTTGTGTTGTCAGTCAATGAAGTCCAATTCCTGGGAGGTGAGTGCACTACTTTTTTAACTTATTAAATTTAAGGAGCACCTACAGCATTAATTTAATTGTTTTGCATCTTCTGATACAACATATAATATAATATAAAAAGGTTCCGAGATACTTTTTTAGTATCAAGATATATCAAACTGGGTTCAGTGGAGCGCGTTGTATTGATAGACTCCTAAATTTTCCTAGGTATTTGTTTGGTTCTTGCTTAGTAGTTTCTCTCTCTAAAGTATGAAGAAGGAACGGATTGGGAACTCGAAACTGGAAGCTTCTATCTGATTGCTTTATAAGATCTGTAGATATCCCGATCATGGTTTAATTGATTACATACTCATAGCTTTCTGTACACTTGGCGAACAAAAAGGGTAAGAATTTCTGGATTCCTGACGTATTACAAAAAAATGTGAACGTTCTAGTTGTTTCCATTAAAGGTATAGAACTCGTCTGTCTTGATCACAGTGTCTCAAAGCAAAAAAGTTGCTGTCATACTATCTTGGAATAAAGGCCAATAAAACAAATCTAATTTCAATTAAATTGAGTCCTAAAAGCCTTTCTAACAACTAAAAATCAAATCCTCAAAGTAGCCTCGCTCGAAATTCTAATCTGAAAAGAAAGACTCAGGCTATTAATAAACACTGAGTTCTTTCCTTAACTTAATTCATAGTAGTTTTTTCTGAAGGATACGTTATCCATGCTTGAGCTTTCTTGCGGATAGTTAGTTTATAGTTATCGAGTCTAAAATTGAAGTCCCCTAAGTACCTAAGTAAGAGAAGAGAGTTCCTTTACAGTCAATATCATAAGTTCCGGCTTACCAGAGCTAGAGACCCTTACTTCATAATCCGTACGGTACCCTACCTATCTGCTTTATTTTATGACTTACTAAACAAAGGACTTGCTTTAGCCTCAGTTCTCTTAAATAAACTATCAAAACCGGAACCTAAATAAATAAAGGATAGTAAATTCCCATATCAAAGTAAAGCTACAAAAAATTGAAGGAAACAAATACCCATATGGTTAAACCAGTCGCTTTGTTCAGGAGCTTAATGCCAGTAGTACTGTAGATACTTAACCTCACACTAAAAGAGCCCGAAAAATGACTGACTTCTTCTTAGCAGTAACAGTAAGAGAGAAATAGAAGGCGAAGTAGAAGAAATGGGCGCACCTAGCTATGTTCTAAAGTATTCTATTAGTATAGCTCTTGACTATCATCACTATCATTGAAAAGTAGGTTTCTCGTAAGAAACTCTAATAACTTCCTTCAATAATTAGAAATGAGAAATCACTTAATTAGAATAATTGTATTTTTTCTATTGGACTCTATATACAAGAATCTGTGTAAAGTTTGTTTGGTAAGATTGGATTTACGTGAAACTAAAATGCGGATCCTTGGTAGACATATACCAATAAGTTCAAGCCTAAAAAGCATATTTAGCTTAGGTTCAATTTTCTTTGAAATTGTTGATCAAAAACCAATTTTACTATGTTATGTACAATAGCCCTCTTAAGGGGTTTTCGAAAAGAGAAATAGGGTTCTGACCTTACAAAACTGAAAGCGGAATGATATTAGGTATGCCAAAGAGCCTTTTATCAAGAGAGATAGAATTAGCTCGGCAGCATCATTTAGGGGGCTTTTCGATTTAAGAAAAAAGATCTTTTTGTATAAGACCCTGGGTTTTTTAAGAGCTCTTATTCAGCAACTTCTGTATCTATTTGATGAAAAGAAATGGGAAATCCATTTCATATAGAGAAATGATTAAAAAAAAAGACAATCTGGAATGGAAGCACAACACAAATTAAGTCTAATTTTTAGTAAAAACTGCTTTGTAACCGGGTTGATCTCTAAAGAAAAGAAAGGTAGTGAAAGATTTCTTTTAACTTCTACGCGAACCCTTAGTATACTTCTATTTGGACCAGATTAGAACTAAAGAAACTCTTTGGTAGGTTTGATGAAGGGGTGCTTTTATTAGTATTAGCAGTTTTTGTCATGCAAAAGGATAGGGACTCTTTTAATGGCCTTGCCTTGGGAACCTTTACTATGTTTTAGAGGTTTTAAAATTCCTTATATTTGTACTTCTCTATATCACTGTCCAAGATACTCTATAACTAGACATTTGTAAATACTTCAAAAAACTTTAAAGGATAACAAATACATATTAAACTAAAGCAACAAAAAATGAAAGGGAGCCAAAAAGAGAGGCTTCTTAAGCCGGACCCCTTTTAGAAAACCTGCAACACAGCAAATTCTAGGAAAAGTTACAACGAAGCTTTCTCTTTTATCAAATAGGGGTCCCTGCTTTTTTAGTAAATAACTCTTTATTTTAGATATCCGGTTAGGTGCAGCACACCAAGTAAAGGATTTGCATAAGGGCGCGCTAGCTAGGGAGAACTCACTAAAATTGTAGTATTCTAATTAAAGGATATTAAGGTATAATCACTAGATTTGGGTGCTTAGTTTTCTACTTCGCCGTAAAAGTTGATTTTTTTGAAGGGTTGTTTTAGCAAATTGAATTTGGAAAGTTGGGAAAGCATTAACACAATCCCGGTGCGATACCATCAGAATATATACTCTTAATCAAGGAAGAAGAGAATCTATTAATTAGAATGACCTTCAATCAGTTTATGTTCTTCCTGGACCGGTACAGAAGGAACTATCGAGTGTATCTTATAGGGTTCGACTGTAACAGCATATCACTACATAACAAGTGCTAACACAAGCTAACAAGGGTAGAGCTGAATCTGGATAAAGCGAATCAAGACACATTATACACTAAAAGCTCCAATTCATTCCTCACTGCCGAACTCAATCCAATAATGGATACAAACTCATGCTAACCGAATCAAAGCAACTCACTCCAATTCCTTGCTCTTAGTCCTAAGGAAAGCTAGTCTCAGACTGTGAATCTAGGCTAGCATTTATGCTTGGAAGCTTTGTTCTTGTAATGCAAGTAAGCCTTGTTTGTCTAAAACCCTAATAATGGAAACAAGGATCTCTCTTAATCTCTGTTAGTCACTCTCTTCATTAGTTAGGTATGATAAATCAGTTTCCTTACAGCACATAGATTCTCTTTACCTAATTCCATCTCTTGGATGCGAGTAACTCTATAGCCAGCATAGCCTGCGAAGTCAATTCCTAAGTAATTAAGAGAAACAAGTTGAACTTCTTAAAGCACAAAACTTCCCTTTCAATCTTCTTTGACTTACACTGTCATTCACTATCTTTCATTACCTTCTTTAGGAGTATAAGCTACACTGACTTGGCCGTCTCTACCAACACAACAAAGCTAGGTCCCACTATTTCTGTTATTCAGTTCGACTGTCCTTGCTATCCCAAACAAGTAATTCTTTTCAATTGACTTCCTTTAGCTTAACCGACTGTATGTACCATGGTCTATTCCCCATCCTACTGGGCATCCCTATACCGAATTCGGTTTCCTTCTTATCTTAGATTCATTGGTGAGACCATCTCAATCGAGACCGTATGGAGAGTGTATTGACTACCTTTTCCATGTAAAATGATATAGACAGCCCTTGATAAACTTAATAAAGTTTCGTACTATTGGATTTGAACCAAGGGACTTCGACTCAGGAAAGTCAGGGTTATTTAGGCAGAATCCTGTTAGGGAACCCGAAAATATACTAATTAAATTTAAAGAAAGGCTTGATTCCTTTGTAAAACTTGAGAATTCCTCGGATTTTGCAGTACACTTCAATTGGGATACTCTATGAATTCCAAGAATTGAACATATCTCTTTTATTTTAATGCGTCCTCCGGAACTCTGGGAGACGTACAGAATTTTCATTTTGTATTTCATTTAACAGCGGTAGGTTTATACATTCCAATTACTAAAAGAAGCCGAGTATTACTACATATTCATAGAAACTTATTACTAATAGGAAACTATTATAAGTGCTTTTTTAGAGAAATTGCAGGGGCCCCGAGAATTGGTTGGGACAAAAACTATATCAGATTCTATAATTTAATTAGAGAAGTATTCATTCAGTCAACTTGTTTTTGTAGATAAATTTTGGTTTATTTAGAGGGACATTCTTAAGTTAAGGGGTGCTGGTTAGGCCCTTGTGTAGTTTTAAAGTGTACGAGCTTCCTTATCTAAGTCCCCGATCCTAGGGAACTGTTAATCTCAGATCAGAGTAGATCCAGGTTTTACAAGGTAAAGTCAGGGCCTTTCAGTTTACAAAGATTCTCAGGTATAATTCAAATCAATTTTTATTAAAGAGTTGTTTTAATGTAAATTAAGCAGGGATTTCAAAGCCTTAGACTAGTTGCGGAATCCCCGTGTTAGTAGATTGGGAGACAGGAATTCAAAAGAATTGAGTGGCAAAATGCAAGGAATTCTGGACAGCTTTTGGTTAAATAAAAAGAAAAGGGGGTAGTAAAAAAAAACTGTTACCTGATTAAAAGTACTGGATCTCTTGTCAAAAGTCTATATTATATAGGGGTGCCTTTCTTCAGGCAAACCAGGCTCGGGATTTGACTTTCCAGGACCAAATTAGAGAAATAGATTAAACCCACTTTAGCTTAATTTTAGATAAGTACTTACTTTCGCAAGAGTAAAATAGTAAAAGCAAAGATGAAGGTATCCAAATTCCAGGCACATTTAGAAGAGGAATGCTAGCCTTTGAGAAGAGATATTAAAAAAACCAGTTCCATTTAGTCGCTAGCTGGCCATCAGTAAACATAAGGATTAGGACTATCACTGTGAATAAGTTATTTATTTATATTTAAGGTTGTCTTAATATATATACTCTACTCTACTCTGGTTACTCTTGAAATTAGGAGATGCTAGGATAAAGCTTACGCACTAAAATGCAATTTCTCCGGCTTTTTAGACAAAACTTTTCTTGTTTTCTTATGCCTAAACGCGCTTTTAATCTTTCCTAGACTCTTTATTTAAGGAGATTTTCCGGGTTAAATATGGATAAAAAGTAAGGACTTAGTATTACCTATTATTGAATAGTCTTTTTTTTAGCTTGAGCTGTGTTACTAGTAGTCTCTTTTTTTAGTTTTAGTAAGTTTATCAGTTCCTTAAAGCGGGCTGTTAGAGTAATATTATACAACCAACGGCTTCCTCGTGTGCTATTAAAGTACTTTTCTTTTTGGGCTGTATGGGTGCACGTATTTCCTCGGATTCAGAAACTCGTAAATATTTTATTTAACCGGAGGTTGCTTGCCTATAAAGGCCTGTCCTTTAACAGACAGACCTGCTTCAACAAATATCTGGAGGTACTCTTTTTTACAGTATTTATGTTAAGGAATCCCTTCAAAAAAAACTTCTTATGGAACTGAGTTTTCAGAATTACACTCTCTTTCGATTACTCAAGTGTTTCTACTAGAAATCTATGAACTTCTAATTCAAGATATCGGGCATCTTAATCTTATTTTAGTGCAAAGTTTTCTCTGACTTTATGCTGCCTTGTATTTAGCCCCTGCCCTGACTCTTAAAAAAAGGTCGAGGAATTCTAAAGCATGGTAAATAAGGTAGGTAAATCAGGACTCAAAGAATAAGGAATTAAAAGGTATCGAGCCTTTTATGAGTTAAATACCCTTTTACAGAGTACTTAAACTCGCGATAAATAACATTTAGAGAATAACTTCAGAGTTATTATAGAATGAATTTGTATTTTTGTATTAATAATCTTGTAGTATTTCTTGGAAGGGAAGTCTTTAGAAGGGTGTTGCTTTCATGCAATCCCACAGTGTAAATGAAATAGAAGTAATTCTACTTCGCAGTATGAAGGCCTAGGGATTCCTTTTGGGTTTAAAGAAAAAGAATTGGAATGGCAATAAATAGTGGAAATTCAATGTCAAAAGGGTACTTTGTACAAACCATTCTAGGTCGTAATTTGGGCATTAGTATTCAGGCAATCCTATAATTAACGAGAGGTCCCGCTTGTTGTTCGCCTTCTACCCGAACGAACAAGGAATAATAGAGAAAGCATTTACTAAACTAAAAAGAAGGGATCTGTTCTAGACAAAAACAAACACTTTCGGATTCGAACCCACGAAATTCCAGTCAAAGAAAGCCGGCGTACCACTTCATTAATAATCGACCAATCGCTTGCGGTACTTGGATTTTCAAGGAAAAACCCCTCTCTTCTACCACGCAGGGCAATTGGGGATCAGAACTTCGAGCACCATTCCACGGAGCAGCCTTGGTCAATTTTCAATTAGAGGCCCTTACCGAAAAAACAATGAAAAAGACCGGAAAAGAGAGTCCCCTTTCCCAATAGAAATCCGAGTTTAACGGATTCTTCTCTATATAGGATAAAAAGTCAACAATAAGAAATGTAAAGGGATAATCAGGCCCAGGTATTTCTTTTAAGAAATAGGAGATGCCTGGTTGCAACTAAAAAGGTAAATGGGTACACAAAAAGAAGGTATGGAGAAGGTTTCCAGCCGTAGTTTTGAGAGAGAGGTGCTCCTTTGCAGTTTATTATAAGGGATTGGGTTTCCTATTATTGGGTACGGCTTAAAACGAGACAGGGGATTTCTAGACAGTCAAAAAAGCTTAACTGGATTGAGTAATGAGGTCAATTTTCTGAAGGGTATGCAGGTTCTTTCGATTTTGAGAGGTTGGGTTATCATTAATAATATAGTCTTTAGATATAGGAATTACTTTTAGGTAAAGGCTCCTTTTATTAAGGGGCAGGGATACAAAATCGCTGTTGGAAAAAGAAATCAAAGTCTCTATCTACTATCTAATAGGATCAAGAATGTATAATCGGGCTACTCAGGCTTTCAAGAAGGTTCTAGGTCAGAAAGCAAGTCAGTAAAAGTATAAGAAGTCTATGCTATAAGGTCTTCCCCGGTATCAATATAGATAAAAAGGACTTAGTCAAGATAGAGTAATCCGGGTTTTCTATTCTCGGGTACTACTTTATAGGCTAGACTATTGCTTCACTAGACAAGGATTTGCAAACTAAGACGCTAGCCAAGAAAGAAGTTTCTGTAAATTTCTAGATTCTAAAAGTTAAACATTTTCTAACCTTTATTCAGTCCAGTAATAAAAGTTAAAAAGAATTTCTTATCAAGGCTCTCTATTCCATAGTAAGGAAAGCCAAGAATTACAAGATTAAACATTCCCTCTCTTTTCTGGTAAATTGAGTACTGGTACCGTCAAAATTTCTATGAATAAGTAAGATATGAGAAAGCTCAAGGGAAGAAAGGCAAAACAGCGCTCATTCTGTCGTTCAAACAAAAGGGGCCGAGCATACTTCTTCTAGGCAAAGGATTTACGTTTACTCCCCAAAAATTTAGGATTCCAATTGTAATTTTGAGTTCTTTACTTACTAGTGAAAAGCGAATGAACCGAAACCCAAGCTTGTATCTTTCTAGCGTAAACTGGGCTTGAACCGTCGGCAGGCGTTCTATAATGACAAGGAATCCTGACGGACGAAAACATGCAAGATCCTTTTAATTCTTGATGTGATAATTCTCTTATATATAACTTACTGTTCGCTTTTCAAAAACGGACAATTTTGACAAACCCTATAAGAGGAGCCAAATAGCTTAGTTCATAAGTAATTTGACACTCTCTTTCTAGTAAAGCAAGGAAATACCAACAGATAATACAGAACAAGGAAAACTTATTAATCAAGAATTTCATATGAGCCGGTAACAAGCAGCCCGGAAAAGTACTTAGGAATAGAAAACCCAAACATTTAGAACTACGGAATCTCGTACAAAGTCTTGGATATTAGGGAATAAGTACTAACTCTGCAGATTAGAAGAACCTCTATTTAGTCAAGGCAGAGAAATTATAAGAACTTCTTCGTGTTAGCTTTAGTGTTACTGTATTCTGGTTCAGCTCTTTCTTCAAGCCAAGGGGTTAGTCTCAAGCAAGCCCTCCCCCTCACTTCGTTCAGAGCCAAACTGAAGCATCCCTGCTTTTTGTCTTGTCGGGGATCCTTCTTTATGGATGCAATACAGTTTGCTGCTTAAGGAGGCTCAGGAAATCCAAGTTGTGCAACTGCTTTTGCTTTTCAATTGAATATTACAAACTCTTTGAGAGAAAAGAAATTCAAACGTTACTCTTGTAGATGTTTCTGTACTTAAACAGATATCTGGTTTTTTTAGTTATAAAGTAAAAAAGGGAAGTTTATATGAGTACGGGGTTATTTGCCTTGCATTTCAAGTTTACCGGGTTTTCAGCTTTGTTTCACAAGTTTAATTAGTATAGATAGATAGATAGAATAGAAAAGGACTTAGATCTAACTTGGGTACTTATTAGAAGAGTTTCATAATTAGAGATTTGGTATTAGACACCCTCAGCTTTTTTAGAGAATAGAGTAAGAAGTCTTTGGGTTTATCCCGCATAGGAATTAATACAAGAGATTCAAAGGAAGAAAAATGGAGTCTCTTTCATTACAAAAACTTAGGGAACATCTTTCCAATTAGCTCAGTTCAGAAAAAACCTCGTGCCTTTTCATTAGACAGAGAAAGCTTCCTTTTATGAGTTCTACTAATCTCTTTAACATCTTACAAAAGGGAAACCTAACTTTTTGTATAGAATACCCTGCAGTTACCATAAAGAAACCTTTTTAGATTGTTAGGACATTGACACTTTGAGTGCTTTTTGTGTTGTGAAACACTTGATGAAATTCCTCCTTTCCTTTTTTAGAAAAAGATAGAGCTTTGTCGAGTCTAATATAGAACGTTTTTATCTCTCTTGTATTCTTGACTTGATATGTAGAAAATAAAGAAAATATAAGAACATACCCTCCGAATAAGTAACGGGAACATTATCTGATTAAACTTTCTTCGAATAGAAAAATTATTTAATGGGTTTCTCTATAAGGAATTCATGTCATTTTTTGTACGGAACAAAGGAAGGGACAACAAATTTCCTAAATATAGGTTTAACTCCCGTTTTTGTTTGGTTTTCACCTAGGTATATCAACAGTTTCCCTAACAAAGAGACTTGGCTTATTATCTTACAGATATTTTGAGAGTCTTTTTTTAGCTCTTTTTGGAAAAATTCCCAAAGTTGGGCATTGTCTGAGTCTTTTTCATTCTATTAGCTTAAGAATATTTACTACTGAAACTAAACTCTGTCAATTAATTTGGGTTGGAGTCAAAGTTCCTTATAATAAGGGTATCTCCTTACTAAGTTTAAATCCAATCTAACTTACACATTTATGATAAAACATAATAAGATTTTCTACAGAAAAAAGACAAATTTACCCGACTAAACTAAGACCCTCATTCGTATAAGAGTTTTTTTCTTTCAGGAAGAGTGTAGCTCTTAAGAAGAAGAGTTTTCTATTTATCCTAGCTAATAAAACGGGGTGCTTAAGTCGATTAGGGCT
>JAYMTJ010000039.1:0-89971 GCA_036897525.1 Pelargonium x hortorum
GATCATACCTATGATAGCTAGTGTATTCCCTGTACTGATGTTAGGGTTCTTACGAAGGCTAATGTAGTTAGTGTAACTTTTTATACTTTTTTTTAATTATAGGGATAGATAGTCGAGTTGCAGATAATACCCTTATACTTATTAAAAAATGTTTCTAAGAATCTATTTCTAATAGAAAAGATAAGAGGTTAAACAAGTTGAGTAGAATTTTACGAACCGGATCCTGAGGAGGAAAGCAAGCTCGGAGGATCGTTTATCGCCTTTGTGGTCCTGCAGTACAAAGCAACTTACAAAATTTTTTTGTTAATTTAGTTTTAGAAATATCCTAACACTTCTTTTTATAGTAACCTCGTGGTATAGAACCTTCCCTGGTTCACTGAAAGGGACTCACTAGAGTTAGTTGTGCATTATCACGAGTAGGGTAACTGACTTCAACTGCTCCCCAGTTTTGAGAGACTTTGTAAGTAAAGAAAAGAAGAATCAAGCAAGTAAGAAAGCATAGTGTATAGGGTTAATTAAGAATAAGAAAGGATACAACAAAGAATGAATGAAATTGAGGATAATAGAAAATCAACTGTTTTCATTTGAAATGCTTTTGAGTCTTTGTTAAAAAAAACTCCCTATCTTTTTCTTTTTAGTGCCTGGAATTCCTCTTTCTGTATACCTTGTTTCAGCTTTACCTGTACTCCCCAGGGCTATACCTAAGTAGCTAGCTGTATCTTGACAGCAGCGAGACCTTCTTAGTCCTATTAGCTGCTAAACCTTGACTCTGTTTCATATCTATAGTTAGACTCTGTGCCCAGATCTTAGGAGACCCTCCGGATAGCCTATAACTGGAGCCCTACTCCTATAGGCCCTATGGCAGCAGTAGGTGCTCTATTCCCCTGTGCAATGAAATAAAGAAGTAATTACTGAAAAAGGGCTTAAGAAAAGAGTACCTAACGAAGAAGGAAAAAAGCCTCTCTAGTCGCTTGAAATCCCTTTTATACTATACTAGAAATTGAGGTTTTACCTTTATAAGTCAGACCGCGAGAAAGATCCGAGAATGACTGCTCTACCACCTATTTAATAGACTGGAAACAAATGACTTGAGTTCTCTATACTCCCTTAATAAACTTTAGTACTTCACTACCGGAAACTCGAAACATAAGGAACACAAAAGCAACTCTCTTCTTTCTGCATCTTCATAACTTTCTAAAGCGATTCCCTATTCGCAGTAGCCCTGTTTTCGCTGGAACCCCTCTTTGATCTTAATAGCTGACCGAAGCCTTCTTCTTATCTTATCCGCGATACCTGTACTCTCCATACTCTTACATCTTATCTTGCTTAGCCAGGGTAACATTCTATATCAGTATCCCAGTTTTCTTACTCAGACCTATACTCTGCACTAGTCTTTTTTTCTTCCTAGAGGCTAGACTAGGGGTATGAGTCCTGCTGTAACCTAGAATGGGAGAAAGCAGCCTTACCTACTAGAAACATGAACTATCCTTTACTAGAGTAAATAAAAACTAGCTAGAGGTTACTAAAGGAACTCTTTCATATACTCTAAATACAAACCAGAGTCTTTATAAAGAATGATATTCCGCTTGGACTTCTGTTTCATACTCTATTGAGTCTTCTATAGATGGATCAAGTTATGACAGCGCCAACTGTTTACTACTGACTTACTTCTGAGCCCCTATCTCTATCTGTATCACAACTTTCTTATTAGTCTTTTGAGCTACACAATACCTATCTTTGCGTATGAGTCTTCTTCTTGTTGAAGTCTTTATAGTTGCTAATAGGAGCATTCCTCATATTGAAATCCCTAGGCAAATAACAGCTTTTATCCTGAAGAAGGTATTGCTTGCTTACAAAAAGAGTTGAGGGAACTTTCCGAGTGTATAGCAAGGTGTTAATTGTTCTAATGCTTATGATAGACCTGGTTTTATTGTCTTGACTTGAGGGAAAAGGTTTCCTTTTGGATGAGAACAGAGAATTGTAGCTCTTGGCTTTGGATGCTAATAGGAATACAGTCCTTTCCTTAGCTATGACGGTCAGGGTTTGTTAGTGCTTTCAGAATTTTCTTCATTCTTCTGCTGCTTCGACTTCTGTCTTCTTAATCTTAACACTTACTTAAAAGGTAGTTCCTGCATGTTTGCAAGGATAAATAAGGGGCTCTTCCTTAGCACTTATCTGATTCCGTCTCTAATGGACAGTGTTGCTAAGGTCTGTTGAAAGTGTATAACACCTCCGTTTGCTTAGCCGGTAAGTGGGTGGTTTAGTAGTTTAGGGACCCGTGAAAGATAGTTATTTTCAAAATGCAAGAAATTTTGTGAAGCTGACCCTTTAGCTTCTTTTGTCCCTACTATTACAGAAACAAATCCTCATCAAAGATCTATCAGCCTAATTGGGTTTTCAGTATGTAATGACTCTACTCTCTCTATATGGTAGAAAAGTTTGCAATAAAACAAATGAAAAGAGTCGCGTGAACAAGGAGCTTCTTCTATATAGTAGAAAAGTTTGAAAGAAAGACGTCACATTTGAAAGAAAAAGAATAGAGAAACCCATTAGACCGTTAGCCATAACCCTGTTCAGTATGTAATGACTCTACTCTCTCTATATGGTAGAAAAGTTTGTCACTTTTTTCATAAAAGAGTTGAAATGGACTGTTTTTCTATACCACTTTCAAAGCTCAAATGAGACCTGATTCTATATAGTAGAAAAGTTTGCATGTTTTTCATCATCAAATGGTTTTCAGTGCCTTCTGTTTCTATAGTAGAATAGAAATGGTACCTGAATCTATGAGGTTTGAAAGTTGTCAATAAAAGAGTACAATAAAAAAGGTTTTCGCGGGTACAAAGTCTACCCTACCCAACAGTCAAGCTAACCCTCAAAGCTCAAATCTTCTTCTATGAGGTTTGAAAGTTCGCAATAATTTCTATAAAAAGAGTAGAAATGGGTTGGCATTCCTTCTTGCAAAGACAGCTTGCTTGGTCTTCCTTGGCAATTGGCTTTCACTTTACTGGTAGATCGACGTTTCAATAGTTTAAGATAAGAACCTAAGCTCATAAGTTTAAGAGATTCCAAGCAAAGAGATGTTATTAGCTAAGAAGCATGCATTCAATATGAGTCTTCTTAATGTACATTCTTACTTAGTTAGAGAGTGAGCTTGCAAGGTTTATAGGTGAATAGGCATCCTACGGTTTCTATCTTCTATCTGACTCATTAGTCAGTTCATTCGTTTAGGAGGAATGACCAGAGTTTACTAACGAGTCTCGATTCCTAAGATATTCCATTGACAGCACCTCCGACTGACCAAGCATGTGTACTCGCACCCACTGACTGGGCGAGCTACTGTTGACATAGGATTTCCTAGCTATTGACTGGGAAAGGTAAGAGCTATGGGTCAGCTCTTCTAATTAGAGCCTCCTTCTTTCCTCTAATTGAAAGTTGACCTTGGGAGCTCCGTGGACAGGTGCTCGTGGTTCTGATTCCCATTCCTTATTAAGTCCCTTTACTCTTACAACAGGAATCTCTATCTTAGCAGTCCAAACCAAGCTAAGGAAAGTGATATCGGTATAGGTGCTCGGTTGGTGGTGGGCTGAGAGGGTACACTTGCTAGGAAAAGGTATTCGCTATGGGTAAGCGAAGGACCTGTTGCTTGGAAACGAGTACACTTGTTCTAATTCTTTGGGATAGCTAGGACTGTTGAGAATCCCCTTCTTGGAGTTCTTTTGCTGCTAAGTGATTTCATACCTTGAAAGGTCTGCCTAAGGGCCTAATTTAATCGTAGACTTTAACCCTTACTTTTGTGCTTATAGGTTCTTTTTAATCATCTTAGATATCGGGCCTTTCTAAGAAAGAGGTCAAGTACGAAATTCAATGCAAAGGCTTTTTATGTACAAAAAAACTTGACTTAGTACCTAAAGTCTGTACTCGATAATGGGTATCCTATCCTTAGCCTTTTGGAAGTATTTACTTAATTTAGTACTTTTCAATTCCTGCTTTAAAGGTTTTAGTGAGTTAAAGGAGTAGCCCCTAGATAGAGAACTCTTTCCACACTATGCCCACTTTCATAAAAATCGAGAATTTGTGGATATCTCTTGACTCACACTTTATTATCTCTGGTATCTTCACTTCAAATTAAAACAAGGACCCCATTTCGCAAATTAATTATAGAATTGAATAGTACAGCCTTTCATATAAACCATACCCACCCGTATTGACTTAACTTCTTTCTTTAATTCAGGACTTGTGATGTGAGTCTTTGCTGCTAGACTTTGTAGCTACAATTCTCTTTGTATAGAGCTTAGTTAGAGTTGCACCTGTTAAGCTACTGTCTTGCTCTTATGGATTCTAATATGTTATAGTTCCCCTAACGAAGTGAAGGTGGTTAACGCATTACATTAGAGTATTTAAAAGTACACAGATACTTTATTTATAACACCCATCTATGACTTTGACTTAAGATCTTTTATCTTTTGTATTTAATACAGTGTCTATCCAGTACTATCCTATAATACTATTACAATATCTATTAGACTCTCATCCATAAATAACTAATAAATAGAGAGTAATATACTATAGTAACAATTTTCTATATATCCCTAACAGACCACTAGCTAAAGGTAAAAGCCTTACTGGTGAACATCTTGCTTGAGGGGATACCTTCCTAGCTCTAAAGAAGAGTTGAACTCCTACTAAACAGGTCTAGCTGCTAATGCAGCTTGCTAATAGAGCTGAATTAAGTCATGCACAACAAGGAAATCTCATTAACTGATAGCTCTCTGTTTTGTATTAGGTAGCTCCAGAATGAATAGGATTAGAATGGACTCCTCGGGTATTCCTTAGTAAGAGTATAAGAAGTACTGAACAAAGTGAAAGGTTTAGGTTTAACTTAGTTTTTTCACTCCATATTTCTGGTAAGCTCCCGGGGTTCCTCCCTTTTCATTTTAATACCTCCCATCTCTAGTCTAGCCGAATAGCTCCTTTCCAAAAAAACTAGATTGAATTTAGGACAGGTTTTTTTAATCCTATTTAGATTACAATGTCAAGAAAAGCCCTCAAGTTTAAGACTCAAAATGTACCCACTTGTGTATGGAGGTAACTTAATAAAGGAAATGTCTAGAATTTAAAAGGAAGTTACTACTTCTCAAAGTAAGAAAGTTTAATTGAAATTGCGTCGCTGCTATACACACACCTGTTCATACCTCTCTCTTCACAAAGATTTTATAGTAAAAAAAAGATACTTGCTTTGCTGGGTATTTTAATATACAAAAGAGGAATCCCAGTATTAATATAATAGAGCTAGCTTGTGTTTCAAAAAAGGAGGCAACGCCATAATAGTCTTAAGTCTTGCAAGGTATACTTCACATACAAATTGCGAAGTGGGTAAGGTTGAATTTTTTCTCAAATCAAACTATTTCTTTTTGCTATAAAACGAAGGACCTCCAACTGGATCTAGAGCTAAACGCAGTTAGTTTTACTACTTACATACAAAGGGGGCGGCAGGAATCTTAGTCATTTTTTTTTTCTAGAGCTATAAAGCTCTCTAGAAACCCTTACTATTCAGGGAAAGTTAGTGGAAACTCTTCCGCTTATTTTTATAAAGAGAGGTACCTGAGTAGCATAATATTCCTGACTCAATTTTAGTTGAATCCCATCTTGTTGTAGTTTTTTATACGTGTTTGGAGCTATTCCTGCTTAAGTGATACTCAATTTCTTCTTATATTACTATACTTTTTTTTCCAGGCGAGCTCCTCATTTACTCTACAGAAATCCCTCCCTTAGTTAACACTCAGCAAGTATATACAAAAGTTGGAAAGTTTCGAGTAATCCTATATTTAAATAAACTCAGATATAATATCCGACAAATATAGAATTGTGAAACCTAGGGTAGGGAGCGCAACAGGTTAAAAAACCCATAAGCTATAAGGCCCAAACAAATATTGTATAGGAAAACGATGCCTTATCAACGCTTTACTTTCACCTGCCAACTAAACTCTTCAAAATAAATAAAAGAGCTTCTCTTGTATCCTATTTGCTACTTTTGTTACGACCCCTCCTTTAGGGCTCTTACTCTTCTCTTATATCCCATAAATTTCATTCCTTGTTAACTAGAAAGCGGACTCCTTAACTTGGAGTATAGGCCCCAATCCTCCCTAAAAACTTTTTATTCTTTTGGAAAACCCGTTTCATTCAGAATATCCAAGATTAGAAAACTCCTCTATCTGTTTACTAAAGCTTCCTATAAATACAAACTTCCTAGAGAGCTCAAAACCAGAAATGAGATTTACTGAGAATTGTACTACTAGACTGTGCTAAATAATAACCTTAAACTTTCGCTTGTGAAGCTGTTAAGCCTAAACTGAAGGCCTATACTTTCGTTTATAAAAAACTTATTTTACATTTCTGAACAAGGAATTTCCGCTTTACATGTGTTACAAAACTTTATAGTTAACCGGGGGGGGCAAGACGACTAAAAAGTATAGTTCCTAAAATACCTAAGCTTGCTAAGGAAGTAAATAATAGACCGAGAAACCCTCCCTAGTTTTGAAACTCTACTACGCAGTGCTGCCAAGTACATTCATTCCATTAAGTGTGTTTACTGATACAGTATAGGGTGTAAGAAGGGTTTAAGCTATACACCTGAAAAAGCTTTTTGTTAGATATGCCCCCTCCTGGATAAGAAAATGCATGAAAACGGGAATCAAAGTAGGTAGCAAAAAATCCCATTTCACAAAAGAAATAAGACTCAGATTAAGACTATTCTGAAACTAACTAGAGAGCAGTTTACAAGGGAATAGGACAAGTAAGGAATTTTCTTCACAAGACAAGTATTATAGACCAATGACTCCTAGATTAGGCTCCTTCCTCTTTATAACAAAGAATAAGAGGAATACACCTTTCTCTCTAGACTTTCCCTTCCTAGTCCACAAAGTAACTTCGGAATACAAAATACAAAAGTGTTTCCCCATGTTATTTTGTTTATCTTAGTATCCGGGTAAATAGAAAAGCAGGAACTTGGATGATAGACTTTCTTAGGGTGAAGTGACGGGACTGTAACCGACGGTATTTCATTTAATCCGCTTTACGTGAAAAGAATTAAGGCAGCCAAGAGACTTTCCTGAATTCTTATTACCGATAAGAGCATATACTTTACTAATCTTTCTTTTTTTGTTCTATCTAAGAGATTCTGATTTCTGTTCCCTTATTTGATTTGAGTACCCCTCTATATAATAAATAAAAACCTAGACTAGGCTCTCCATTATATTTGTTTGTAGGAAACTACAATTCTTAAAGCCTATCAAATTTGTTGTATCCGATAAAGGGGAAGTTTGAAAGCTTTTACTTTTCGTTCAATATATCATTTATTTAGGGGCACTTATTTAAATCCTTTACGTATGAATAGAATCTAAGATATAGAACACGCTCCTATACCTGCCCCTCTGAAACTCCTGTGTGTGAAAAAGTACGAAAATAGAAATCCCGAGAACTTCGATTCGCCGTAAATTGGTTAAAACCTCTGAATCAGAGACGCAAGAGTTGACCCTGGGCTCTCTGGAAAACCTGTAATTGGTGCCCTTTGCTCTTCACTCTTCATAAGTATTATATCCTTATAAAAAATGTAAATTATTTTGAAATAGCGTTTAGAACGTCCTTTCGTTATGAAATTAGTGATTATTTCCTAGGGTTTGTGCTAGTAATAATCAATTCTCGTCCCTGTCTTCAATCAAGTATAAGTATTCCTGCAAGGTTTTGCCTTATTAAAATACAATAGATTTAGGGGGTGAGGAATACTCCTTTTTGTTATCTAAGCGCCCCTACTGACTCCCATTTTCTATTTTTGATTACCTCTTAAGCAGACATACTAACAAGAAAAAATTCAGTATATACATGTTAATCCATTACTAGGGGATACCCTCTTCTCTTCTTCTAGAATTCCCTTTTTGACTCCTAATTTAAAAGAACCCATTCTTTATATCTAGGAGGGAGGTGGCGAGTCCGCATAATTTCTAACAAAACCGGGGCTATTTTATGATTCTACTTTATGAAGCAATCCGTTGTTTATAATTACTAAGTAGCATTTGGACAAAACTCGAGATAGATATAACAAGAGGGGCGCTACCAGGGAATCCTTCTTATGATTGTCAATGCAGTGTGCCCCGCTTGAGTTACTGGGTATCCTGGGATAATCTGTTACGATTAAAAGCATATTAAACTTGCTGATCTAGGCGTATGAAATTGTTAGCTTCTTACTGTGATAATAAGGGCCCGCACTTTCGGGGGGGAGGGGGGAGCCAGTAAAATAAGAATCTCTATATAGGTACTTTATTTGGCAGTAGAGAAGTTATTACTAATAATTTTAGATCGTTAATAGTTAATCTATTATTGTTAATGTATTATTCCGTTACTTTTAGAGTAATAGATATTCTTAGATTCTAATGGATAGAACTGTTCTAGTCTTAGGCATATCCCTCTTGTGCTCTGCTGTTACTGACATGGTAGGTTTTAGCCTTAGAGTAGAGGATTTCCGTTTTTGTATATTCAGAGAGTCCACACCGATGCCGAACTTTCATTATATTCGAGTTACTTAAATGGGTCTGTCTTTTAGCGTTTCTTAGAGCCCCATACTTCAGATCGGGGTCTACCGTTTTTTTAGATTGTAAGATTCTCCTAAGGCAATTACTATCTTTGGTATTTACTATAGCCGAGTCAATTTAGAAACTTTTGCAAATTTAAAGAGGGTCGAGACTTTAGGATTCTTTTATCCGGGGTGCTGCTAGATCTAAATTTCCAAAGAATATTGACTTTACCTGAATAAGGTTTTGATGCCTACGTTTGGCTCTTTACTTTACCGGGAGAGTTAAAGAAAGGCAGGGTCCCCTTTTAGTTTTAGAGTTGTTATATACTTCATTTTAACTCCTATTCGATGGGCTAGTTAACAGAGTAAGAGCCCCATAGGGTACTCTTAGCAGAAACTATATATTCGAATACCGATAGAATAAACTGAGTCCCCAAAACCCTAAGATGTCTTAATTTCAACCCCTCTTGGTAGACTTTGTGTAGATGAAATAAATTAAATTACTTATAAAGAAACCCTAGATTTGTATACTTTATAAAGTAGTGAGTTTTTCTTAAGAATCCCGTATAGCTAGCTCAGAGCTTTAAGATTTTATAGGAGCCCTCTGTTTCTCTGGCTGGGTGTCCTACCCCGGGTAAGAGACTTTTGAGTAGTTATTCCTATAGTTTGAGAGTTACGGATCTTATCTTACTTATAGCCCTAAATTCATAGACTAAACTCTTGAGTCCTTAATAGCGAACTTAGTTACAGACATTTCACAAGTCTATCTAAAAAAAGAAAAGGAAGCTTTATTCATACATATATCCTCCGTATACTAAAATCCTTGTACTATACTAAAGTATTAGTTTCTATTTTTCCAGAACTAAGGCGAGTCCTTCCTTTGTTTGAAATAAGCTGAGAGTTCCCTACATGCGGCCCTTATTGGAAGAAGTAAAGAAGAAAGTTAGGAGATATCCTTTTTTTTTCTTTAATTTATTAAGAGAAGCCTCCTCTGCGAATGGAATTTTAATCATTTACATAGAACAAGGAAAGAACTTATAGGACCCTCCAGGGCAGGAGAATCGAAATCCAGTAGAATTTTAAAACTTCTATAAATAACGAGTCAAACTCGATCTATTTTAAGTATCTTTCAGAATTTCCTAACGGGGTATACTTGTCTAATTTTAGTGATTCAATACGTAAACCCACTTTGACTCTTTTAGATTTAGCAATCTTTTCTCAACGAAGTTCGAGTATTCATATAGTAATTTAATATGCATTCCTTTTCGCTTAGCTTAGAATTCACTTTATTTAATAACTGGGTTTTCTAAGAGCTACAATTCAGAGTTATTTCTAAGCTTATAAACTGGAATCAGATTCTGTAGCAATACAAACCCTGAGCTACACCGTCGAGGTCGAGCTGCAATCTCAAGAGCTACTAGAATAGAAAGAGAATAAGTAATAAGTATCTGGTTTATTAATATACTTCAAGGTATATCAACTCAAAAGGTTAAATAGAATCCGGTTGATGATCGCTTGATATCTAAATATCCTTGCAAAGACAGAAATCCAAGGAAGAGCATTTTAGAAGCAATTCCTATCCCGTTAAAGCGGAAACCTTCTAACATAAAAAGTATAATAACATACTGCACTTTTCAGTTATAAATTTACAGGTTACAAGGTTAGAAGAGAAAACTTTTTTCAAATGCAGTAATCTTATTTAAGAGAGCTCCGCCTATTTACTCTACTGCATTATAAGGGATAAGAATCTTATACTTATAAAAAAGTCCCTCAGAAATCCCTATTATTGATTTTTGGGTTTTGCTGGAAATTTCTAACAGTCCGTTTTATTTCTAAGTAGATAGTAAGAGGGGATCCTTTCAGACCCTGGATTTTAATAGTCTAATAGTCAGGGTTAGTTTCTCTTGGTGTAGAAGTGGCCCTGGAATTCAGAACAAGTTGTATAGTGGCTGTGGTTAAACCAGAGTCTCGGACTAAAATGAAAATAAAAGTAGAACACGCTTATCTAAATAAGCTGGGTTTTTCCTTTTCCAGGATACTCTTTATTTCATTTTTTCAGGTACAGAGGACACTCTTAATTAAGTTAAACTAGAATGAACCTTTTTTCAAAAAGCTCCTTTTAAAGCTGCCGTTTCCCTAGTAATACACAAGAGTTCCGCAAGAACTAGTAAGAGACTGAGACTTCCCCGAAAGCCTTGGCTGATGCCGGAACACTAAAACTGAGTCGCTATTAAAAAAGTATCCGTTTCGCAAGTAAACTAGTGAAAGGTTACCTTTCTTAATGATAAATGACAAGTCTTTTTATCCGGTTTTTTTCATAGAGGCTTTATTAAGCTTTACTAAATTCTTGACTATGAATTGAAACTGAAAGGAAACTTATTATATTCTATTCCTAAACTTGAAAGCAAGCCCTCGGTCTGTGCCGATGCTGTGTTGCTAATACTCCTGACTTTGGAACCTAGGATTCATTCTCTTGGCTTGGGACTTGATGGACTTATAGAATCTCTTGTTTGTAAAGCCAGTTCCTCCTTAATCTTAACTAACTCTAAATCCACTTGTTCTTGTCAGCAAGGAACTCTCTCTTGAAAGCGAGCCAAGGATAGTACTGTTCCGATAGTCAATATTAGCTGTCCAAAGAAGGTCTATCTGATGTCGTAGGTGTACAATCCTCCACTTTTTATAACTTTTCCATATAAGCGTGTCCTACTTTTTTTCGACTAAAGCGGGTAGAATTTGAGGAGTTTAAGAATAGAAGACCCCGGGTTTTTGCTGTTCAAATTTCCACTACGACAAAAGCTTTTAGCTAATAAAATGACTTCCTTTTCTAAAAGTGAGTCCACCATGTAGTAAAATCAATAAAACTAGCTGATTTACCCTTTTGCATTACTAAACAGGATAACAGAATACGGATTGTCTTCTTCTGCTCTGAACCAAACTATAAAGACTCCCTTTTCATCCGAATCCAACTTACCTAACTGACCTAGGAACATAAGATATGGAATGCCTAGATAAGTACCAACTACAGGAAGCTCCAGAATACGGAATAACATAAACGGATTCTTTTGAGAGCACTCGTTTGTTCTTGATAGCAAGCTTCGGAAGCGCACAGGGTCAGTCAGGGTGTAGACGAATCAGAACCTACGAGTTGTTAGAAAGAAATCTCTCTCTTTTTGCTATCCCCCACTTCTACAGGGGACCCCTCTAGTTACTACCACTTGCTACTCAATTACACCGGGATACCTATTCGAAAAACTCTTGGGAGAGCTCCCTTCTCATTAAGGTTGGTTAAATAAAGAGTTTCCGGTCAGTGTCTGGCATATCCGCCGAATTCTATTCTAATAATTAACTAAATGCTTTTTTTAAGACTATAATTTAGAATACTCAAGCTCTGGTCGTTACCTAGAGGGTCTCTCTTTTACTTATTTTTAATCCGTTATAATTACATCCTCCTCTATCAATTGCCTTCGAGTCTAGATGCTAACTTTAATAGGGGAAGTATACTGCACAAGAGCTTGACTTGATAAAAGGGTAAAACACTTTAACTTAACCAGTATTCACAAACTTTTTTCATTTCATTAGGCTTAGGCGGCCTCCTTTCTGTCCGTAAAGGATATGAAATTCCACCCGCTAATTGGAGAATAAACAAAGTAAGTTATTGGGTGATCGTGGGAATGGTACAATGTGACTTCGTATGCTTATTCTTCTCTTTACTTTCGAGTATCCCGCACAAGGAACAGCTATAAAGTTTGAGAGGCGTTTGAAATATAGAGTTATTTTCCTTAAGTCTTAAGACCCGTTATTCTCTAAGTAAGGAAAGGGTGGCAGATAAAAGGGGACTCTACTAGTATTGTATAAATCTCGAACTAACATAACAGGTAGTGAAAATTTGAATATTCTAGAATTCCTCGTCTTGACTTCTAAAAACCAATAATAAAGAGATTCTTGTATTCCAAATTAGATCGACCCTTAATTGATGCAAGATGTAGAGATCCGGTATCCGATTTCTTTAATATTTAATAGCAGACTTAATATTTACCAGTTAACACGTCATCGAAAGAAGCTAAGCTGGGTATCCTTCTTTGAAAATTATCATGTATATAATATCCACCTTTCCACATATAGGAACTAACCACAGCGAGTCCTTTTATATTGAGTCATAGTCAAAGTTTTCAATAGCCCGGAATGCAACACATAAAATTGAAATACGCGAGTACTGAGTCAGTCACCTACTCGACAGATAAGATATTGCATCAAGCTTCAAGGATTCTTTTAGTCACAAGGTCAATAGTATACTAACAAATGTGACGAGTACCCCCAAAAACTTCCCTTTTTCTTCTAGAAAGTTTTTGAATATAACAAGACATCCAAGTATTCCAGAAGCAAGCCTCGAATCGAATATAAAACCAGAATTTTACATACAATAGGAAAGCTCCAAAACAGGACTTAGATCTTGCCCCATGATGGGGGCGGGGTCCTTAACTTTATTAAAAAGCTGTGGTTTTGCCTATAAAATTTAGAAGAGACACAACAAACTTTACCTGAAAAGCAGGGCCTCCATCCTTTAAGAGCGTAATAGACCTGCAGAATTTTGCGGTACTTTAGTTACATGCATTTACTTTACCCGGAGGGGAGGTATGTTATAGGATCCTTAAGGCCAAGGGGAGTATAAGCTCGAGAATAAGAAAGTAAAGGAATTCTGTCCTTTTATAACGGAATAAAAAATTTCTTTTTAAGTTAAAGATCTAAACCGGCCGGAACATTACTACTTGGAATTTTGTTAAGCCTTTTCAACGCTAATACTACGAACAGATTTTTAAGAGTATAGATTCAAAAGTTTACCTTAAGAGTAACACTTGTGTTGTGCTTGATGAGCTACGATCCTCTGAAAGGAAAATAGCTGACAAGGGTTTTATAAAGACCTACTAAAAACTAAAAAGGATCCATTCCAGACTATAAACACGTAGTATTCCTGGGCAAACTTGACTAATGTATTACCATAAATCTAGCTTTCTATGACAGTCACAAGAGCAGCTATGCTTTATTAGATTCTTTAGAGCCAGGACACTACACTCTCTTATGTGACTTCCTTCTGTTTTAGGAGTTTGTATCCTATTCTGACTAGCAGTAGCTTTTTAAGGTAACTTCCATAAAAGCTCTTTCCAGAGTATAATACCTCGCAGTCCGGATTACGATAAATCCAGTTCAGTTTGGTGTTAAAGAGAACCTCGGAATGTTCTCCCCGCTAAAAAAAGCGTTATGTTATCCTTTTGGAAGCCTAACGGGATAGTACCTCTTTATATACATTCTTCTACCACTTTCAGACTTTAAGTAGGTTTACCCGCCATTAGTATTTCTTGAAAACAAGAACACAGGTTTTTTAATTTAAGCATCTGGTATAATATAGATAGGAACCCTAAAGCTCTCCTTAGAAAGAAAAGAATGGGGATAGAGTATTTTCTCTATTAAAAATTTTTAGGTAGATGCTAGGCTTTTTATTCTGAGCTGCCCTTATTTTATTAAGGTAGGCCCGAGAGGAAGGACATCTATTTGCCAGTGACTTTTCCTATTTGTAATTTAAAACGGAGTCCACTTCTATAAAATAAAGTCTTGCAGAGGTTTTTTCAAATACTACTATATTATAAGGAGTGGATAGTTCCTGATATTACCCGAGTTCGAATAAGAGATAAATCCCTTTCTTTTATTTTAATGCTCTGTTATACTATAACTTATGTCTACAGGAGTCTCTTCTCTTCCCGTGTTATGGTAGAGCTCCGCCATAGATTTCTTCTCTTTTTGCTCCTAGTAAGACAGCTAATCCTACTAAGAAAGACAACTTAGGTTCGTTTATAAGTTCAGATCCGTCTGTGTGGGATTATGTAAGTTCCTGGTTTCATTAGAATTTCCTTTACTGTTGAGTTGAGTTTGGCACCCTTTCGTTTTGGGTACACTTGACAAGGACTTGGATTGGAATTACAGGTAAGATTTATCTTAACTTCTTTCTTAGAAGCTGGAGGATTTGCTTTAGAGTTAGTGGGCTTAGAGTTCGAAGGACTGGTGGATTACTTTAGCCTCAGCTCTCTTAATAAATAAACCTATTTGCTAGCAGCTTCCCTTTTTTTATTCTTAGGAACTGAACGTAGACTTAGTTTTCTGTCTATACTTTCTTAGAGTTGTTAGAAAAAGTGAAAATATAGTAGAAGAAAGAGTAGGCGCGTTAAGAGAGAGCTCCCAGTCATGATTTAGGGATTCGTTTCTTATGGAGGGAGCAAAGGTGAGCCTTAGATTATTCCTTAGGTTTTTTCTACTAATCAGAATCACTTAATAAATATCTTTGTATGATTTGTATTCAGTGTCTTTATCTAATTGGTAGGAATTCCTCATAATAGATAAGAGATTAGCCGAGTAATTGATTATAAAATTTGAACCGGGAGTCTTTTCTAGCTTTACGAAGTGACTCACTGTTGATTAGATGAAAGTAAAATCCCCTAACAGAATGAAGCCTCCATTAATTATTTACAAGGTTTGTTGAGATAACTAAACACATAGCTGCGTTTAAACTCAGGAAACTATTATAAGCAAAAACATTAAAAAAGCATTACTTTATGGTGTTGTTAGTGTGTACTTTTCAGTTAAGAAAGAAAAGATATAACCCTTAGGTACAAGAGCCTACATTCTAGGTCAGGTGGTAAGGTTATAACAATAGAGTATTCGATAACCTCTACAAGTCTTAATTAAACCTTGCTAGGCTAGAAAGAAAAATCCAAGGTACCCGCTTATTTACCGTTCAAAGAACTAAGTATATAATGTTTCCGAGAAAGGAGTCCTATTTTTTTGATTCCCAAAACGAGAGTAAGGGGCCGCTTTAGAAGGTTAAGTGAAGGAGCACATGTCAAACTTTAGAGATAAAGGCTTTTTTTACTTTTCTAAATCTAAAGTGGCTATACCCCCCTCTATTCATTCCTAATTTATTTACAGAGCTCCTAAAAATGGAGATACTGCGATATTGCCGGAGTTCCACAATCTGTTTTGAGTTTCGAAAGCACTAAAACCCGGGAAATTACCTATCTCAAATTATTAAAAAAACAGTATAGTATACGAGGATAACTGAAGGGTATTAATGTATTTATATCCCTTATTTATGGATATCGAGTAAAACTAGGCGCTCCCTAAAGCCCCGGCTTGTTATTTGCACACTCCTAAGGGGTTAACTTTCTTTTCTACTGTCACTTCTGGAACAACAAATGGAAATTGGTGTGCTTTTAGGGACTTGATGGAATTATATAATACCGAGAGGCTAGGGCTAGGGATCCTTTAACTAAAGAATCCAAAGGAACAGAAAAAAGAAAATAGTTGAGTAATCCTGCCCAAAAGGGACCTAGAGGCAGCCCTCTCATAAGTAAATACAGAGACCCTTGAATCTCCTAGGATACTTTTTTAATGTATATACGTGTACTCAGTGTATAGAATTCTAACTCTAAACCTAAGATAAGGGCTATGATATGAGAAACAGGAAGGATTTGCGAAGTGCTAAATTGACTCTGGATTTTCTAATCTCTAATTTGTGAAACATATTTCGAAAACTATACCCTTGTTAAGCCTCTTTTTTTTCTTTGTAGTGTAGGTCTAGCACAAGGTTTGATATTGATATTCGAACGGATTCTTGATGATAAAACTCTTACATTTGGGTTATAAAGTTAACTTAAATAAGGAGAGTCTTACTTAAAAAAGGGGGGGAGGGTTACCTCCATATAGGAATTTGTCAAATGGAGTCTTCTATTCCTTTCTAATCAGGACCTGGTATTAGACTTTACTTTAGACTAGAGTTCTTTCCTTATCTTCTTAACCTCCCGCCGAGTTCTATAAACTTAAATATCTATACTATAGGAATAAGGAACTCTTTAGAAAGCGAATAACAGTTCAGGAATGAATCCTAGTACTCTTTTGCTGTTAGTAGTTTCCTGTACCGCATAGGGAATAGAAAACCTTAGTGTCTTGGTCTATCTTGCGAAAACTGATTCTATTAGTACTAACTAGAAAGTTTCTTTTTATTAGCTGTTTATTCCTATACATTTATGGATAGCCTGTATTGGTTGTAGTTTCACCCTTTCTAAAGGAAGAAGAACACCTGTTCAAGGCTTTAAGGAATTAGACTCCTATTTAGGTAGTAAATACATAAGCAACTTAACTCAGCTCTGGAATGCCGAAAGACAACTAAGAAAGGAACCCCGTTTTTTGTTAAACCTTGCCTTTTACTCTAAAACTGACTAAGAAAAAGCTTGACTTCTACACTGTAAATTCTCCTTAACAGGAAACAGAGACTTGCTACTAAATAGTGGAACTCTCCTAAATAGAAATTTAATGGCACAAAGACGCTATCTAGGGGAAGTCCTAGGATGGTTTAAGAGCTACTAAACAGCAAAATATTAAAATCTTATAAAGAGTGAAAGTGCTTGCAGTCAAAAGAGAGTCACTTTACTAGTTTCTAAACATCGTACTCTGAGCCATTATAGTTATAGTTGGTGTTTTAGAGAATTTAGTGATGACAACAACTGATTAATCAACACTCGAATTTGGTTATAGCCGCGGGTTCAAAGTCTTTAAAAAGTTCCTGATATAGTCAAGAATTTCTAAATCAAGATAAAGAAAGTTCACTTAGGTTAGGTAGACAGTTTTAGTTTTCCATAGCAAGTAACCGTAAGATCCTCCTAATAGATAAATAAGAAATTAGCCAATTCTTATTTGTAATCAATCTTCTCAATCAATAGGTCAAATCGCTTTTAGTTTCACTAGTCATTTGAATCACTTAAATAAAGGAAATCATATCTCCCACTCTCTTATCTTTATCCAGTAGAATTCCTTTTAAGACTCAAATATAGAGAGGGATTAACTCCACCTACGGAAAGCTCTCCTTCTTTTTCTTTTATTCATTCCAAAAAATCTTTCTTATCCGAGGAACCCAAGCAAGTAGGAATACTGTCATGGATTGATGGGTACTGTCCATGGATGAGAGCTGTCAGTGAACCTAGATTACATTTAAGTCCTATCCAAACCCTGACATTAGAATGATGTTTAGTTAGTTTACCGTCAATGTCATTAGAACATAGAACTCTTAAGGATAGGAATCTCGAACAATAGAATCTAGCTGCAACAGAAGGAACTCTTACAATCCGCACTGTCCTATTCGCTGTCGGTGGAACACTCTCTAGCTAATGGAATGCAAGTCATGCATTTTCAGTCTAATAAAGCTCTCATTTGAATGAAGCCTTTGCCTCACTATCAATTGTTCGCGTGTACGGTAACTCATTCTAATGGTATAAAATACGGAGGTTTGCATGACCTGTAAATCATTCTAAGAGTCATTTGAATCACTTATATAAATAGAAAAGAAGAAACTAGCAAAGTCTTCTTTGTTCCTCTCAATTCGTGCGATACCATCACGAAGGAGACTTTTTCAACAACCTATAATATAAAGAATCTCTTATATAAGGAATTTCTTATTTAGCAGCTGATAGACCTCTTACTATTAGAAGCTGGAGGTTCCTACTGGGGGAGGAGATGAGCAGCTTAGCGGATTTCCTAGGATTAAAGTAAGGAGTAGATTTGTTAGTTGGGCTTTATTTAGACTGGGATTTTATAGGTAGGGTTTGCTTTTTTTTGTAGGTTACTAGGATTAAGAATTCAAGGTTGGTGGTTCTATAGGAAAGCTTGGTTATTAGTTGGGTTTTGGGTTCTAAGGACTTGACAATAGACAGCTTGGATAGTACATGAAATGAGAGGTCATTTTTAAGTCATGAAAGAGTACCATCTTACATTTTTTTAAGACCCCCCACCTTTACTTTATAGTATAAAATACTAAAAAAGGACTCTAGCGTCTGTTCTTTTTATCCCCAGCAAACAGAAAATAAGACCCAAATTGACTATCCTGGAATGTCTTTTATTGCCAGTTTAGCTGTCTTGTAAGTAGCATTTTGACTCCGAAAACATGGAATTCCTTATATTTCAATCCTTCACCTTTTATTTTTCACTTTTTTTTAAGGTCCGGGAACTTTTATAGTAGAGTTTAGAATTCCATATCTTTGTACTTTGATATCCTAAAGGACAAGAAAGCAATTCCCCCTGTAAAGTCTCTGTAAACCTACCTTACAAACTAGAAAAATAAAAGTACAAATTCTTCAATCACAGATACTCTGACAAAAAACTTCTTTTAACCAGGGGGAGCGCCCGACAATTCCCAAAAAATCACTTAGTCCCTTGCGTACTAATTCACTTATTAAATTAAAGTAAAGGGAGATCTCCGTTCCCCTTTCAACAACATCTTCGAAATACTCTGGTTTTATTTTAGACTACACTACTTCGAGACAAGCAATTACAAAGGGTTTAAGATCAGGAGTTCCTGGATTCTTTACTTTATGAAATTTCTAGAATAAGTAATTAGGAATTCTTCATTTCATTAAAGGAAGTACTAACACTTTTCTAAAGTCGAATGTTTCTTTATTTTATTATTTTAAACAAGCATAAATTCAGAACACGACTTCTCTCATTTATAGCTGCCTTCATTAAGTACTTTTGCGAGTCTAAAGAGCTAGCCTCCAATTTAATAACTAAGGAATTGCCTCACAGAAGCGGTATAAGAATCTAACTCATTAGAACAAACTTAACTTAATATATTAGAATCTTTGAAGATGGAATTACTCCTTCAAAATAGATGCAAATTTCAATTATGTCTCATCTCAGAAAAATACAAAGTTAATCAGATGGTTTACTCATTTTCTATTTTTTTACAGCATACAACTCCCTTACAAGTTACTCCTCAAAGAATGGCTGGCTACCATTTCCTTTGACGATGGGTAAGACTTTAATTGGTCCATTCTTATCGCCTGTAGTTTCCTGACTACTTTATATACTCTTACTCTGGAAGTATTTTCTAGTTACCTTGTTATCGTCTTCCGCACCCATTTCATTTCAGTACAGATCTATCTCATCAAAAAGGCTACATGTTACAAGATACTTGGAGTTTTGTTTTATAAAAGCTAGGAATTCCATCCTAAATACTATTTATATCTGGAAGACTGTCTTCCTTCCCTTCCCTTTTTAGGGGAACTCCTTAGAATTATTCTCTGATACACAAGTTAGAACGAAGGCTTTAAACTGCATCAGGATGTTAGGCGCTATGAGAGTTTAGTAGGCTCGCATAGTGTAAGTAAGAGAAGCGCTTTTATCCCGGAATTGAAGGGCCCATAGGTAAGCATACATAGCAAAAGGGTCTAGTTTCTTTTCTAGTTTGGGGAAGATCTATAGTTGAATGCGCTTAGTATCTTTGTGTTGAAAGAGAGGGCTATTGTTATGAGTACTACTACCCGCCGTTTAAGTGTAAGTGAGGAATTGCTGTTAGTTTATTTAAGATTAAGAGTTCTAAGGGATTTCTAGTAGGTGGTTGTAGGGAAGGCCGCTAGGAACCATAAGACAGGTTTAGCAGCTATAAGGGCTCGTAAGAAGATACAGATGCAGAAAAAAAAAGTAATAGGTATTAAGGTATTAAAAAATGGAGAGTACGAAGGTTACATTCTAATGGGTAAAAAAAAGGTAAGGAGTTTAAGGTCAATAGCTAGTGAAAGTAGGCCAATGAAAGTAGGCCAATGAAAGATAGTGATGTCGAAGGAGAATCTAGGAGAGCTCTTGACTCTAAGCCGGTGCTGCTAATGAAGGACTTATAGAATCTCTTGCTGCTATGGGGTTATGGAAGCTAGGAACTGAGGTAGACTGTAAAGGAGTATTAGACAGAAACTGATTCTAAGCTGATAGCCGGTAAAGGATAGGATAACAGATATTCACCCGTTCATTTGAGTTCCTTTTAACCAAACCTAATTTATAATCCACCTGTCCTTGAAAGTCCTTGATCTTGATAGCAGTCCTTTACCAGTGAGACTAGTTGAATGCTCTTGAACCGAACTCTAAATCCTCATAATAATTTCTAGATGTCACTCTCTTAATTAATTCTCTGAGAACTGATTATAATGAGTCTAAACAAAAGAAAATCCTATTTTCTCTTGCTAGAACTACAGTTCCTATGTAAGCAAACCATTCTATCTGTATAGCTGGCAATTGCAGGACTTGACTTATTGAATCTCTTGTCTAAGCTAGAAGTATAAGTAATTTAAGGAATTAGAAAGAGTAAAAAGGGCTTCCTGGTAAAGAACTGAATTCAAGTTGAAGTTAGTTTTTTTCTGGTGCAGTCAGAGTGTAAGTAGGATATTCCTTATATCATGGTTTAGTATGGATAGATAAACAATAGAATATAAGTATAAACTTTGTTTGTAAAGTTCCAAGGCTTTCTCTTCCCAATTTAAGTATAGGAAAATCTAATGCAATTTCAATGTGTATCCCTTAAGAGGTACCCGAACTAAGGTGACATTCTAGCGAGTTGGCATTATTCGAATTAATCTGTATTCCATCCAGTTTCTTTAGTAGTTGTTGGAAGTGTTTACTATAATATAACGGGATTTTGTTCTCATGGAATTTCTTATTAGTGTCTAGCTGTTGGTCTATTTGCTTTTGCGTTTAAAACTGGAATTAGACGTATTTTTTCCTTTCAGGTTTTTTTGGGGGGGGATAATATGGGAATTCCAGTATCTTGTTTTAGTCTTTGGGATTAATACCCCTTCCTTTTGTATTCAAAAAGAAAGTTAATATGCTTTTGTAAGATGGGTTTTGTTCAAATAGGAATTCTCCTTTTTTATTAGTAGCGAATGCTGTCTAAAAGTATCTATTAGAGCTCTTTATTAGTATTTCGAAAAATTAACTTAAAGAGGTTGACAAAAGCTTTCTTATTTTGTTTGTGTTATATTATAATTATATACCAGGGTCTTTAAGTTTAACAGGATAGGAATTTCTAAAGTCAAGCGGGTTTCAGAACAAGTTTGTTATTGCTCTAATTGATTTGTAAGTCTTTCCTTTATTAAGGGAGTTGCTTTCTGGGATGTCTTGCTTGCTTTAGTATCCAGAATAGGTATAACTTTAAGGAATTATAAACTATTAGGGATATTTTCCGGTTCCAAGGTCAACAATTTACAAGTACGTAATGCTGGGTAAAAAAAAAGGCTTCAAACACAAATGTGGTCAACGTAGAGGGTAGCTTTTCAGCGGAGGATAAATGGCATTCCCGTTTTCGGGTCTAGTTATTATTATTATTATTATTAACGAGGTAAAAAAAATCTTTATTAATTAAGCGATTGAGTAAGAAACCCTAGAAAAGGTAATTAAAAAAAAAGGGTACTTAAACTGAAGCTTTTGCTTGGCAAATGCTAGGTATAGACTCTTTATATAATAGACTGACAGCATGCCCTGTCTAAGAAGGTACATTACTCACTCAGTCACTGTAATATAATGCAAGCTTCTTATCTCTTCCTAATGTAATGACTACGCCGGTAAATGAGTCATAAAGCTCTCTTGAAAAGTATAACCCCTAAAGCATCTCTATCACATAGCACTTGAATGCCTATACCCAATCTCTGGCTCAGGAGCCCTCTTGACCTCTAAGGACCCACTCGCTAACCAAACACCTCCAGTTCTTGCTGTCGAGGCAAGGCCTATCTAGTCGATGGGGCTTTCCGATATAGGTCTTCTTGTTCAGATTCAGTGTAACAGCAGCGAAACCCTAAACACCGAGGAGAAGTACCATGCAAAAGGGACTTACCCGATAGACTGTATTGAAGGTATGCTATGCTATGGGCATTGGCAAGCCAGTCTCTTCATTCTATTAGGTTAATATCCTTACAGTTTTCTGAGTGTCACAGGATTCAAGTCTGGATCCCCTTCCCTTATCAAAAGTCTCAAATATAAAGTGATAATTTTGAATGATACTTACAAAATAGTTATGGTATTCACGTAAAGGAAAAGAAACTCAATCCCCTTAAAAACTTTAGAAAAAAGGATTGGCACGACTTCGAAAGCATACATAAAAAAAACTTAGGTTCGAGTCACACAGTTATCGGGGATCCCCCTTATTTGTAGAATACTTTCATTTTGAATTATGGCTCCTTTTTTTTTATAGATGCTAATTAGTGTAAGAAATAATTCTTACTGCTGGTAGTAGGGATGATTTAAACAAACAGCCCGGGTTAATAGCCTAAGGTCGAGGTTTTTATTCAAGTATCAATAAGGAGAAAGTCTCTTTTTTTTTTAGAATAGAGTTTCACTCTTGTTATATATTTAGTTTAGGGCAAAGGAGGGTCCTGTTCTTTCCTGTTTCGCATGAGACGTTAAATACCGACTTTCAATTAAGAATGGAAAGCTCTCTAGAGGACTTTATGAGATGAGAAATCTCTTGTACAAAGGTTCTTCTCCACTAATCAAACTTTCCGGATCGATCCTATTAAGGGTATTCCCTTAAAAATTTTTTTATAAGAGCCCCCGACACAGAACTCTTTACAATAAATACAAAGCTCACCTATAATCTTAATAGGCACAAAAAACAAAAGGCAGATCAGAACCACAACTGCAGCATCTGGAAAAGAGTACCTTGGGCTTTAACATAACAATCGAGTTATCTACTAGTCTATACGTGTTTCTTGGACCAGGAAGATCGCTACTAAGAGTTATTAAATTAAGCAGAATTATTCCTTTTTTTGCGGAGAGTTTTAATAAAGAAAGATTTTAGATAGTGAATAATCAAAGTGTAATTTTACAATTTATATGTGAGAGCTAGAGATATTGTGTAGAAAGTAAATTGCTTCGTTTCGTGATATAAATAATGTTTAATTCCTGACACACTCTCTTTGTTTTGCTTCGTAGCACTAGAATACTAAGGAGTTTACTTCAATTTAAGGTCGTAGATTATATTATATCTTGTGGGTCCGGTTCATATTAACACAGGGGACACTAAAGTTTCGTTTACCGAAGCCTATATCAGATCTTTCTTATTTTTTAAATTAAAGAGGGGTCTTGATATTTAGTGGATAACGATCAAAAATATCAACATTACACGGGTTAGTCCGCCCTTAAAAAAGTATCGTCAACGCATGAAAAAAGACTTTTTCTCAACTATACCGTTGGTTCGATTTTCGATTATTGGGTAACTAACTTATAGTTAATTAATTAAAACAAGATAACAAACAGGACGATACTCTGGTCTAAACTTAGTAAGTTGCCCATTTAAGACAGAAAACTATGCTTTTTATTTTATTAAGCTATTATAAAAGGTGCCTTTATAGAGTTTAATATTTATGGGTGTTTTAGTTGGATCTCTAAGCAAATAGTCGTGTTAAAAATCTTTCCTTAACCGCCCCAGCGCAAATCTACTGCGTAATAAAAGTAAGTAAAAAAAGGAGCTCATCCTATGATCAGGTATGTTACAGAAGATAATTTATGGACCCGTTTATTTCTTATATACAACGTTTACAGTAGAATAGTGCGGGGATAAAACACAGGAGAGGGATGAACCTCCTATAACGAAATTAGGCTTTCTACTGTAAATGATGTACCCTAAACGCAGAATTCTGAATAACGATTAATTTCAAAGAAACCTAGCAGATATTTCTAATGCTAATCAGTATTTTGCATGACTTATTACTTAATACAAGATCTCTCTGTCATTGTCATATTCTGGGGCACCCCTAAATAAATACGAAAGTGTTCAAACCTTGATAATAGTAAGTAGGGGCACTATAATTAAGTATTCTTAAACTTCCCTTACTAAAACTTAACTGCACAAGACATGTATTTGAAAAAAGCGAAGGAGACCTATACTTTTTTGAAAAACCTAGGCAAGCAAAGGAAGATTATAGTTGCCTAATCTGTTAAATTAGGAGTTACTTTGTATGTAAAAAAAAGCTAATTTGCATTTTCGTATTTGTAAGAGTATAAAGGATATTATGAGTCTGAAAAGGTATGAGTTCGGATACTCTGTTGTATCGCGTTGAGGAAAAGTTAGTTACATATCAGCAAGGAACCCCTGTTGATGGACTCGGTCTTTCCTTTCACAAAAAATAGATTTGATATGTGATATGTGGCAAGATGACCTTGGAGTATCGAGTACTTAAAGTACTCTATCTATAAAGAGGTAATTAGAACTAGAAGCTTTCTTTTTTTCGCGAGTTTCTTTTAGTATTTTATTCAAAGTATGAAGTTGATACTGCTAAAGAGTCCGCCTCTGTTTATACTTACACGAGTCCGTCCTAACCCTTTTTTTATGTAAAAAAAGATTCCTATGCCTGTTTGCAGTACTTAAGATACGGGTTTCCTTTTCTATATTCGGATTAAATTTATGTTGTCATTAACCTAGTTATTACAAATAAGTTGAGTAGAATTCAGTTATATACCTTGAATTCCTAAAATACATAAAGTTGTTTATAGACAGCTACATACCTACTACTACCGGGTATTAACACAAGAACTCCCTTATACCATACTTAAGAGGGGAGGGCTTAACCTTTAAACTCTAATTTTAGTAGAGTTGAGGAAGGCGACAGCGCCCTAAAGATAACAAACCAGAGATTTTTGGTTAAAAGTGTAAAATGAAATCTATATCATAGGGTAAACCACTACTTCTGAATATCATAAAATATTTAGGTAGGGTATGGATTAGTTATGGAATTGCATATTATATCATAAATAGGCGGCTCCTCGAAAGCTATCGATGTATTATAGTTTTGCACGACTCCTGCTCTTTGTAGGAGATCTAAGAATTAAAAAACTCCTATTGAGATAGTTTATCTAAATTTATTTTAAATAAATTACAGATAAACTCGGTATGCTGGCCAAGTCTTAAACTTATGAAATATTTGAGGTCTTCTGCAAGGCAAATAGTAGAGTGCTCTTGGTTGCTATAAAAGGGAGATCTTTTAGCTCCTTAGTAACCCCTTTTTAATGTAATTTGCTTATATTTATATAAATAATTATAGAATTAAATATACCGTGTTTATTTTGTTTGGAAATAGAATATGAAAAAGTGCTTGTGCTTGATAAGTTATAAATAGGTTTTTACTTCTGATTGATGAGCAGTACAAAATAGAAATCTCTGATAGGTATAGAAAGTTTAGAAAACTTGTTAGAGGGACTCGTCCCGAACTCTAGATTGTTGGTAGCTCTAACCCCGTCAAAAAAAGGCGGTTAAGTTCATAAAGGTTTAGGATATTTTCCTTCCATATTTCCAAGAAATAAAGGTAACTCTCTAATGAAAAGGGTGCCTTTTTTTCAAGCAAAGCCTTTTCACTTTTTTTTTGAATACCATCCAATGTATACTTTTATATGATTTATATATGACTAGATACCAATTACTTATAGATAGATTACCTACCAAAACCGATGTAACAATACTTGGGGTAGCTTGGGTTTTAAGGATAATTATTCCCTAATTATTAAAAAAAATATAGAACGTCGATCTTTTGACTTTAGTAAAGGAGTCCAGTCCCATTACATTATTCTACTTTATGCTGGGTTTATAATGCTATTACGGGGTACTCGGTATCTTCATTCTTTATAGCTCTTTTCTGCTAGCAATTAGGTTCAGTATTTTCTATTGAATATTAAGAAAGGTTGGTTCACTATAGGATAGGGTTGCCGCTTATGAGGACAGGCCTTTTAGTTAAAAGAGCATGGACTGGTATATAAAAAACCATCGCTTTATTTTTTGCCGGATTACAGAAGTCTTCCGTACAGTTCCTCGAATTAGTATCAAATCAAACGCAAAGGCGTGAGGGATGCTGATACGTTGGCTTTAGAAAAAGTAACTGCTAGAGAGTACACCACTTCACTTAAAAACCCTATAAATTAAATTAGTAAGGGTATAACACAGGATTGTCCGATCAAGTGTATTTTTTCCTATTCAAAGAAGTCCGGAATGCGGGCTCGAACCTATGCTTTTAGGTCGATGGGGCCTATGCTATAACATAGAATTCTAGGATCTTGGGAGGTAGTTATCAACTACTGTTTGCTGTACTAGCTTTCCGAGAAGAGTTGTTAAGTTAAAAAGAGGCACTATAATCAAGCTGGGATAATTATGTGGGATAGATTGTTTACGCCGTTCTAGGAACCAAGAGAAAAGAAGCTTTATTTCTAGGTTATATAATTTTTTTTTGTAAATTCAATTAAGGGGTATATACTTTGATTATTTATTCATTGTCTTCCGTTTAAGTTTTTTCTTAGAAAAGTTATCTTATCTAGATAAAATCCTTTAACATTACACTAGAATGAAAATGGCTTTCCCAGGAGCCTTGTTAAGTAGTTTTCCAGCCCCTTTTATTTTATACCCTAATGCTTTGCGCTGTAATAAAAAAGCTTCCTGTAGCTCACGAAGTAAATAAGGATAGATATAAAGTAGGTCTTACAAAAAACCAAGCCCTGTACCAAGTCACTTACCTATACCTTGTTTACACGAAACTGGGTTTAATTTAAGCGGATATACTTTCTTAAAACATAATACCTTAGGAATACCTATAAACCAAAAAGGGAACCCTTATCTTATAGAGTCACTTTGTTTATATGGCGGACTAGACAATTCACTTAAAGTATCCGGATTTACTTGCAAAGAATATGGAAAAGCACTTAAGATTAAGAGAGAAAAGAAAAGGGATTTTCTAGAGCCGAAAAGGTCTCCTTTAATACTTGTTTCGGGGGGTTATTTACACGTAAAGAGCACTCCCTGAAGTTATATTTGACTCTATTTTTTGGGACCCTGTAAGGGATAACTCAGTATTTTCAGTTAAGTGGGCTGTCTAAAGTCTCTATAATTGGCGACAACTGATATTTTTTAGGATTCCGTTTCAAGATTCTTTTCTACTCACATTTAAGAGCTAAAGCTGCAAATAACTACTCAAGTAATGGACAATACAAAGTACTCTTGGAGTTTCCGTATTATAATGCCCTGTATAATAAAATAATATAAGGAATTTCTAGTTGTAAAAGCCAAAAATTTATAACCACTCTCATTGTTCTACTCTAATTACGAAAGTCTTTTTTAGCTATCCTAAATGCTACCTTATTACTCGAGCTGCTCTGGATAGATCAAGCCTTTATTTTAAGTTATGCGAGTTTTCGCTTTTGAGTGATCGTATATCCGTGTCAAAAGACTCTTAAAAGCTCCCTTAAATCTGCCCATACCCTTACAAAAACCCTAAGGAAAGGGCTACTTTGTAGAGGTACACCCCAGGGAAAGCCGTAACTTTTTAGTTAATAACTAACTAGAACCTCGGTAAGATATAGAACAAAAACGAGAATAAGACATGAAGGATAGAGACTTGGAAGATAGGACAAGCATAAACTTTTCTTTCTAGGTGGGCTAGTACTATAAGAAAGAGTGAATTACGCTTTAAATAAGATACTCTTGCTAATTCACTAATATAATAGAGGTTTATTTTGATAAGAAGTTGTGATATTAGAACAGAGAAAGAAGAAAGAGGGCCAAAGAAGGGCTCCTTACCTTAGGGAATGGAATAGGATAGATTCTGTAGCAATTGGCTTTACAATGGAGAATAAATCACAAAAGGATTCGGAAGCAGCTAATATCCAGCAAGAAAGTCTTTTCAAACGAAATGTCACAACAAACAAATAGGTAAGCCATTTTTACTAACTACTACTAAATAGACTGAGGGTAAGTGAGAACCCCCTTTTATATCCCATCTCTATGGAAAAGTCTGTTATCTGTTTAACAATGACTAGCAAAATTCTATATCTAGACCCCTTTTTACTTCATTTTGTCCTTACCTTAGGTAGGTATATTATATTACATACTAAGCTTCATATTATTTGTATTATCTTAATAGGGTAGAGAAAAAATCTTACTTAAAAAAAGAAGGCAAGCTTAATGAAGCAGTAATGCATTAATCTATATCTTAGAACAAGAGCCTCGCTTTATATCGCACTCAAAAAACGAATTCTTCGAATTTAATCAATGAATCTATAGTTTGCCTCTAACGGAACAGGAAAATGCATTAGATTTCTTTACCCAAGATAAGCTTGCTAGGCAATGAAAAATTAGTCAAGTCACATATTTCATAAATCTGGATTCTAATTAATTCTAAATTAGTTTGGTATATAGGAGCTCTTTGATGCAAAGACTTTTTCAATATGAGTGAGTTAGAATAGGTCCCTTTTGTCTTGGTATTGAGATCCAATAAATGATTCTTTTTTTAAGGAATAGCATATGCTGTTTAAAAGTTGTAAATTGAGAGCTTTCATATATATATATAGACTAGAGTTTGAAGTTTTGTGCTTAAAAAGCAATTAAGAATGAGTAAGGAATGCATATATACTTGAAAAAAGTTACCCAGATATTTAAATAAATACCCAAATCCTGCAAGCAAAAGGATAAGCTAAAAACTACTATAAGTATAGTATGTATAGTAAGCTACAAGAATACAACAGCTACAAGGAACCATAACAACAAAAAGAAGAAGAATACTGCTAAGAAAGGTACACAGATACAGACTTAGAGAGTTATAGGTATTACAGGTATGAAGATTGAGAGTTCTAAGGGAATATCTGTAGGAGAGTACTTTGTTCTAGAGATTCTGTGCCGCTAAATTTCGTAAGAGTTTTTTTCCGGAGAGTTCCGCAGGTTATTAGAGCAAGTTTAAGAAATTGTGGTTTACAAGGAATTTGAAAGTAGAGTCAGTTTAGATATAAGCCCCCCCTAGTTGAAACTCTAGAATCCCCGGTAGAACGTTCAGCTTCAGCCGGAAAACAAGGGTTCAGACGAGGGAAAAGTCCTGTTTTCTGCCTCTTTTCAGTGCCTTTTCTAGTTAGAAGAGAAGTTAGGCTGTTTAGGTGGCTTACCTAACCGGGGTATTTATTCCTTTAATTATTAGTAAAACTGGTAATTCAAATTCTACCCTCTTACTTGAATTCCTAGAGCCTATCAAGCGGTTATACTTCTCTTCTAAAGCTTCAAAATTGAATGAAATTAGCAGTAACAGAGTCAGGGTATATATCATATAGGTTTTTCGATACTAGAGACTTGACTTTTACTTGACAAAAGGAGTTTTCAGGGGAATAAAAATAAGTCGCTCCAACTCCCAGGCACAGGTAAATTCTTAGCAAAAAAGCTTGCCTTGGATATTATTAAAAAATTTTTTATACAGTATTTTTGAGTTCAATTAGAACTTAGTAAGATGTAGTTTTGGGGAGTATAGGACCTATTTTTTTCATATTCTTTCTTTGTAATAACTCCTTCTGAAAAAACTAGATCTTGACTGCGGGCGCGACGCGGCTTGAACCTTTGGGTTTATTCAGTTCGAAGTGCTTCTTTGCCTACCCGAAGAGTTCGAATACTTCTTATCTTAAGGGAATGGGATACTTATTTTCCAGCTATAACAAGGAACTAGATTAATCTTGGAATATTATATAAGTAATTAAAAAGGATCCTCAAAATGGATTCTTTTGTCCGATATTTGAACCTGTATTTTTGGGTATTTCCATAAAAAAAGCAGTGGATCGCAGGAATAACTCGTATTTAAGTAAAGCACCGTAAAATGGAAAAGCTGTACTAGGATTACTTGTCTCGAAACGGATTTAAAAACTTTGGTTTATAGAGAAAAAAAAGCTCTACCCTAAAGCATATTAAAAAACCCAAGAAATCGAAATCCGTTAAGTAGAAGATTTTGTATTAGAGTTTACTAGCAAAATACGAAAAGTGAGGAACCCTATGAAAACTTAGCGAGAACCTGACTACATCTCTTAAACTATATAAATCTTGCCGAAGTCAATTGAAATCTAAAACCAGGGGGACTTGTAAGAAACTTGCATTACTCCAGGATATCATAGAGAAAACGAGCATTACGATTTCATTTCAGATAGATTTGTTTAATCAATAGAAAATTGATTAAGGACGCCCCTTTATCGCACAAAGAGACTAACAGTTCTTACATGAGAGTTACTCCTATCCTATCTCATAACTTCTACTTTTAAAATACCTATAAAGTATCAAGAAATCAATTACTATACATATTTTAGAATTTAAACAGAGAGCCCATCCCATTATTAAAGTTTTTTTGCCCCTATTCTCCGTAATTTATTGTTACTACTAGAAAACTAAGCTATATTAATATTAGGCTTTAGAATTTCCTTTTTTGAGGCTTTTAAGTAAAGTTATTTCCCAATATCTGTATTCAAACAGCTCTTGATCTTAATAACTAAAAAAGCAATGTCGGGGTTAATCTCTTCTTTAACGAATTCGGTGATTAGGAACGCAAAGCCTGCAAGACTAATCCATGTACTACAAGGTTCGTCTCCTCCTATACGATAAGCAAATAAGACAAGAGGAATCTTCTCTAAATTAAACAACTGTAAGACTCTAATATAATAGAATTGTAATTATAAAGACAATTATAGCCATTTTCTATTCCATAATCCATAGCTAAACTAAATACATTTATTTATTACAATCTATTACAAAAACTAATTATAAGAGTAATACAATATAAAGCTATAACAACTCTATACTTCATACTATATATTCTAGCAGCAAATCCATTAGCGGAATAAGTCTAGGGACAGACTGGCACATGAAGACGGGAGAGGTCTCTCTACACCTAGTATCTCTACTAATCCTAAGAAACATAGCTCTAAAGATTCTACTCTTAAGTCTCAAAGAAAGCTGGGAGTCAAGTCAATAAAGAAGGTATGAAAGTCAATTTATTCTGTTTCCAGGGTTCCCATTTCAGGTAATAAGTATAGGTATTTTGGGAGTCTCAATAAAGCTAAGGAAAGATGGTTTCGGTTTTCCAGTTTTAAGTGTTTTGAGGACAGATCTTTTTTTAAGAAGGGGGATAGCTTTCAAAGACAAGAATACAATTCAGATCAGAGAGTTCCATCTAGAAATTCTTAGGATTTAGAGCTACACTTACTTTGCAGGCTCTACCAACTTCCTTAGAACTGAGACAGGAATCCCACATGTAATTGGAGTGGACTCAGTAAGTAGGCTCGCTTTCAAGTAACTCTATATAAAAAGAAAATTCAGAATAAAAGGAACTTCCTAAGCTAAACGAAATTCTGTTGGGACGCAAGTCTAATATGTGTGAAGGTGTCTAAACAAGTCCTAAAATTCTTAGTCTTTAAAATCTTTATATAGGGTATTATAGACCTGTTTAATGAGAGCTGTAAAATCACTTAATTGAACTAAAAATTAGAGAGTGAAATATTACTAATTATGCGCAGGGATTCTTTACAATATTGAAACAAGGTCTAACTAGACTCTGGATTTCCGTTAAAACTAAGCGGTAAAGTACAAAACTTTGGTTCAAGCCTTGACAACACAGGAGTCTCTCAAGAATATTAGACTATAGGTTATTCAAAAGGAGAAAGCAATACACCTACCTTGTCTATTAAAACTGGTAAAACCAAATCACTCATAAAAGTCGAGTTTATTTGTAAAGCCCCCGGAAAATGCCGAGGATTCTAATTTCTAGAAGTCTAGTACCCCTCACTTGGTTTATTTATACTCTTTATCGAATTCCTTTTACAACGAAATACCCGGGGATTTCAAAAAAAAAGACTAGGACAAGCTTTAATGCTGCTCTAATAATAGAGTAACCCATTTCTAAGCGCAAAGCAGAGAATGGGACCTCCCTTAAATCTTTCTTTCATGCATATATTCACTATACTTTATTTATAAATAAAAAGGCCGATCACAACACAAAGGAGAATGTGTAGGAACGCTCTAGGCAGAACTAGAATAGCCAAAGAACTGACTCTAGGTTTAATTAAACGAGTCTAAGGCCTTTTTTTATAACCTGGAATCTCTTCCAAGAATTGACTATGAGAGTGAGAGGGACTTCGAAAACAAGGCACATTTTTTGTGGTATTCTGGATACCCTTTTTTGTAGGGCATAATCTTAAGGGAGAGAATCTTCTAGGCAACCCATCTACAATTAGTCTAGAAAGAATAGCCTTTCTGCGTCAAGAGTCTAAATAACAAAAACACAGCTTGATGTGATTTTATAGTAGTCCGTATTACATTACAGCTGGTTAGAACAGCGAAAGAAGAGGAAGTTTACTTAATAGAACTACTATAAAGGCATGGGTATTAAGACTCGGTAGGCGAAGACTTGGATAATAGGTACTAAAATAAGTGTATAAGTACAGAGGGAATCCCTTAAGTCCAGGCAGCAAAAGGGCCCGTAAGAGAGTTACAGGCAACAAGCTCTGTAAGAGTATAGCTACAACAAATGAAATGTAACTCTAGGGCTGTCAAGAATTCGAGCTAGGAATATAGACACAGAGAAAGAGACCTTTTGAGGAGCTATTTAGTTCTATTTTCATATTCTGGTATGGTATAAGGATAAGGAAGGGACAACTATTCTGCTGGAAAGTGATTAGGATTAGTTAAAAATCGGAGAGGAAAATCAATCCTTATGTAGCTGATGACAATTAGGAGAGCCGGGTTGCACTAAGTTACTAGTTTGAGATAAGAAGCTGAATCTCGAGCTAGAGGACTTTTTTATCCTAGTATCTGGGTACGTGGGAGGGGGGTTAAGCCAAGAGTACTGTTTCTGCAATTCCAGCTTTACAAGAGGCGATTAAAAAAGTAATTAAAGAACTTTTACGAGTTAACGGGCGCCCGTAAAGAAACGAAATAGATCTAAGGAATTTTCTAATTAAGAAAGAGTGAAGGTCAAATAGAAAATATCAGGAATCCCGGTCCTTAGAATATGGTCTTAAAATTGTTTTTTTAGAAGCCTAAGTTCCACCTCTAGAAGATCTAGTTGCTAAAGTAGTGCCTTAATTTGTCTTTTTAAAACAAAATAAAGTAGGTCCAGGTTAGAAATCCACGTGGTTTTTTTGCGGGGAGCTTAGCTTAAGTGATTTCTTAGAGTAGGTTTACAACTATTAAAATTAAGGTGCAGCTTAAGAAGTTACTCTTATTTTTATTCTAATTCTTTAGAATTATCTAAATCAGAAAGTTGAGGGCTAATTCTGAACAAGTGTAATTAAAAAAACTAAGGCCCCTTTGTTCCCCACCTCCGATGTTTGTTAAATTTAATAAGGAAGAAACAAGTTAAGGGCTAGAGTCCTACGGGTCGGTCCTCTTGTCCGCTTTCTTGATAAGTCTCTTAACAGTTCTTGGATGTATCTAATCGTAATTTCGTTTGTCAGAAAAAGTTTCTAATACATATTGATACTGTCTTTTTTTTGTACTTGAGTGCTGGGTGTTGTGAGGGTTGAAAATTAGGACTTTGAACTTAAAGGGTTCCAACTCCTAATTGATCTTTAGCTCCAATACCCATAAATAAAGGATTCCTTGAAGAAGGACTCTTTGATAAAGAGTTAGGTTGAGATAACACTCGTTCCAAGTCTATTTTAGAGTGGGATCCTGGGGAAAGTAGAGCGATTTCTTAGTTGACCGGAAACCTAGGGTTCGAATGGGCTTAGTTTATTACAAATTTTGAAAAATCCTTTATTAGAGAGTAGCCCGCATTAGATTCTATATTTCTAAGTATAACTCTGTTTGTGAGTGTGTAAAAAAAGCTAAACCACTTAATTGGATACCTCTTTTAGGCCCTTTCCTCCTATAGGACCCCCTACTAGTCCTGCTACTAAATAAAGATACCCCAGATCCTACTTATCCTAGTGGAATACTCGAGGGTCCCTTAATTATTAAAAAAATGCTTCAGTGAAATTATTTATACCTACTTTGGATACTCATTTATTATCAAAACTTGTTAAAGACGAGACTTTTCAAAATTACCCGCTTCTTTAGTTTAGGGTGGGGGTCTAAAGCTACTTAGCTAAAGGTTAGCTTTTATCAGCAGCAACTTCGAAGTATTCTATATACAAGTATACACTACTAAAGTTAAAGTACCTTATGTTTTTATAAATCTTATTGCTTAGATGTCAAGGGACTCCTAAGCATGTTCTTGATATTATATTAAAGTCCCGAGTAGTCTGTGCTCCCCGAGGGGTTCTGAGATAATTGTTATTAAATACTTTAATAGGTAGGGCGGAAAAGTTTTTTTTAGCTATTCAATTCAAAATGGGTAATTAAGTTAGTATAGAGTTTGAAAAGTCTAGGGAATTCTTAATGAACGGGCAGGTATAAAAAAAAATCATTAAACTAATAGAATAGATTTTGTAGTAGGTAACCTAGGGTAAAAAAAGTGCTACAAATCCAGGAGTTAATTCTTTCTTATTACTAGATATAAAATGAAAGTTTATGTTTTTCTAACTTTATGCGAGTATTTTTTAAGAATTTCAATTCAATTAGAGAGTTTAGCTCGTCAGTGTAAGGAGGGCTTGTAAAAGATAAAAAAAGTATAGTATTAGGATTACTTAGTAGGCCTGGCCCACACCTGCCTGCGTCTTAATATTATTGTAATAAAGCACTCAGGTAGAACCCGTAGGTACATAAATAGAAGTTTTTCTTACTTGGGTTTATCCTGGTTATAATCTCCTATCTTATCTTAAAAAAATCTTATGTCATGCAATTATAACCAAAAATTTATCAAGAAATTCCTGCCTTAATTTAGCGGGAACCCACTTAGAATAGTAAGGAACAACTGAGCGGTAATACCTACACACTATAAAAACAAGCCTGAACCGGGCCTATTCCACAATAAAAAAACTTCTAATTTCATTTCGTTCCCATAAGTCGGAATAAATTTGAGGGAAATCCTAAATAAAATAAAAGGCGATCAAAAAGCAGGTTTTATCATTCATAAAAGCATACTTGTTCCAGATTCCTGAGTTTTTTAACAACCGAGCTAATTGCAGTTGGTCCACTCCCGCAAAGGAGAACCCCTGTTTTTTGTAGTAAAAAGTACATTTATAGTCTAACCAAGGAGCTACTAAAACTAAGAGATATCTCATTCTACTAAAATGTCCTCTTCCAAGCCAAGAGGCTAGATCCTGTGCTACAAGCCCTAACTAAAAAAACTTTCCCTGTACACCCCTAGGGATACCTAAAGCAAGACCTTAGCCTACATTTCATGGATCTTGTAATACTCTCCTTAAGTTTATCTGAGAAAGTCAATAATAAGGTTCTTAATACTCTTAATACTAGTGAATTAAGATATGAAAAACTTTTGACTTAAAACGTATAGGCTACAATACAAAGCAAGAAACCTAGTAACTTGTTAGCACTATTTGGAAAACTGAAGCAAAGTCAAATTTTTTCTATATTACTCTTTAAAGAGGACCCGCTTACACTTTCATTTTAAAATGAGCTTATTTAAAGAGTAAAGTAAAGGTTTCGCCAAAAGGGTATTTATTAGATGAAAAGAGAAATACCAAGAAGACTCCTAGACTGGAACTCTATCGAAGGTTTTAACCTGACCCCAAGTCTTTCTAGTACTATGCTCTTCCGACTGAGTTATCGGATCCTCTAAAGCACTAATAATTCAAATTAAGTACAGTAGTAAGGAGGGGTCCCTCTTAGTATTACCGAGTTCAAGCCTCCGGCTTCTATAAGTCTCAGATCAGACCGGGGGTAGAATCCCCTACTAGTTTTGGGGTAACTAAACAATTAAAGGCAGCAATAAGGAATTTTGTTTTCTAGATGTAAGTGATCTGGCCCTATCGAAGAGATGCATAACATAACCCGCTTACAACGAGCACTTTTTACACTTAATCAAGCAAGGTATCCTCATAAATCTCTCGTTAGTATTAGTAACTTTTCCTTTTCCAAGTATTTGACAGCAAGCCCCCATTATCTATAGATTCTCTTTGGAGTATAAGACTGAAGCCGGGAGACCCCTTATATTGAATACCCATGCCATGCTCGAGAATCTGCACACTCTATATGGGTACTCGATTCTAGTAATATTTGTCACTTTTAGCGTAGGAATTCCTACGATTTAGATAAAACTTTACTAATCTAAAAAATTTCTATAGAGAGAGAGACTAGACCTAATCTAGGAACGGACTTAATGCACGTAGGGAATACTCGGTTGACACAGGACGAAGTAATATATTAAATTGGAATACTTTGAGAATAAAACTGTGTAAGTTTCATTTTAATATAAAAAAGGTAGACTGTGCACTATAACAAAGTAGTATAACTTCAACTTTAGTTCATTTACCGGAAACGGCTTAAGCGCCCCTGCTTTACTTTAATCTTTCTTAAATTCTTAAATAAAATGAATTCCTTTAAAACCAGAAATTGAAATTCTAGCCTTGGTATTTATTTACTACCTTTGTTTGTACTTTACCACCCTAATATAATAGCTTAAGCATGACATGAAGAAGACCTTTATAACCTATACCCGGATACTCTAATAAGGAAAGAATTTGTCTGTGTTACTCTAAGATATAGGTAGATGGAAAGACCTTTCTTTCTAGTGAATATCTTAGAAGTTCTTCTATTGTTATGTTAGAGCACAGGTTGAATAAGAAGTATTTCGAAGGTTCAATTCTGAGTATCCCGGCGAAGGTGTCAACTAAATGATTTATATAGATATAGAACAAAAAAACCTCTCACTCCGAAAAGCCCCTCCTTTTCCGAATCCTTTTTTTTGGTAGAACGCGAGTGCTTTTGATCAAATGACGTAGGTTCGAATCCCTTTTAGAGATCCTAGTAAGAAATCGATTTCCAGTTTCTTTCCTTTTCCCCAAATCATTAGTACTATTCCAGAAACAGAGGAAAAGGGTGGCTCCCTTCTTCGTAGTTTTAGGTATAGTCAGTCTAAGTTTCAATATCTTGCTCTTAGTCGATTATAACAGGATCCTCCCAGTTTTTGACTGCATCTTAATCCCGAAAGTCAAAAACCCCATTTGATAAAGCACAGGTTGTTACCAGTATACAAGGGGGTTCCATTGTAGTATTTAAACGAAGTGTTAAGTACAATATTAAATAAATAACTATACCTACTACTGCACCTTTCAGCTACCAAGTGTATTCAAAATAATGAAATTCAGGTATTTTCTTATTCTTTTTTTTTATTCCTTAGTTAACAACTCGTTTAAAATAGTTAATTCATTTCGTTGCTCCTCAGAAATCTTGTAAAGGATACTCAAATTAAATACTGGATCAGATTCAAGGCACAAAAAAAGGGGAGTCGGGCTCATTCAATTTTCTACCGATTCGGGTCTCCTAACAAACTCCTTCAGTTAAAGGGTTACCATAAATTGAATTATTTTCCTTATATTATATTATAAGCTTGTCCTCACTGTACTTTAGTACCGTAGTACGTTACCTTGTGCCAACCTTAATTGCTTTAAACCCCAATTCTTGTAGAAACCCTTTTTGGCAGGCTATATCTTACTATTAAAAATTTGAAAGCCCAGGGAATGGAATACTCTTTGAAGTCTTGTTAAAAAAACCTAAGTTTTAATAATGTAACAAAGAGGCACCACCTAAATTTTCTAAGGAATCTTACTACTTTAAGAGTTAGTTTTGCGGGCCTTTTATGCGGAAGACCCTAGTAAGATACTTGCCCCCGTAGAGGACCCCCTGTTATAGTACTAAACATTAGGCGAAAAAAACCTCTCCTTCTAGCCCTCGCCTTGGAGTATACAGAGTGAAAATAACTAACTTATAGAGCAATCAATGCGGGACCCCCTTTTTGGTACATGTCATACGGATCCCCTTACGTCTGTAGGATTCGGCAGTTAAAGTACTAGCAGCTATAGTTCAAGGGAGCTTAATTTAAGGGTCTTGGTAATTTCAAGTTCAGCCTAGACTAGACTCTTTTTAATATTAAATTGATTTTATTTAGAGGAAGTAGGATGTGGTTTTGAAGTATTGAAAGGGGTTAAGGGCATACAAAGTCCTTGGGCCATTGCTTGAAATTAGGTTGGGACTAAAAGTATCTTAAGGGGTTTCTCAACTTAGAACGCTACCGGGGTAATTCATAACGGATAGAGTCTAATCTAGAGTATTGGGTTTAAAGGAAAAGATACCCTGGAGTCGAAGTCATTAGAAAATACATAAAGTTAAGGTAGACTCTAGGGAATAGCTGAGAAGTTTTTGAATTGAATATAGCATTCCTAGCAGTATTTCAAAGGGACTCCTCCGAAAATGACAAGGTCAGAGCTAGCTGAAGAACCTTGAAAATCTATACTATACCTGCTTTTGACTTCTTTCTTACTCCGATTTCATAAGACTTAATTTGCTTTCTTCATACCTTGCTTTCCTATGAACTGACTTACAGTGTTTATATATTCCTTTCAGATACAGGGGAATATTAATAACAATAAGAAATGAACTCTTTAGGGCATATTCCTCTTGTTCCATGTGTTTATCATTAAAGAGGATAAATACTTAGGAGAAGTATATACACGCATCCCTCTTCCCGACCTGGAACGAAGTGAGGGAGGTTAACTTATTAGGGTATATTCTAGATAGTAAACCTTACACTTGGACACAACAAAGGAATACCAATCAAATTGACTTCACTGGAAAATTAGCTTTAGCCCTTGATATTCCTAAAAAACTTTGATTTCATTCAAGAATTAGCTAGAAACCTCACATACAATACCCAACAGAATGCCCTAAAGAGAAAGATAAAGCCTCGTATTCTATAGAAGCAATATCCCACACGAATTACTGTGCCCAATTTTTTTACGTTTGACTTGGATTACGTTCGATTTCTTATACATAAATTCAGTTTCAGTATTCTTTCTGGAGATAGCAGTACCTAGGAGCTAGTGGAGCTAATGTATTCCCTATTGTAGTTTTTGTAAAGACTCATTTAGAACTTGTAGACTTTACTACAGGAGAGAGACTTGCGAGCGAGATAGGAGGGAAGAGATGCTCGTATTCCCAATTGTAGGTGTAGGTTTTGTAGCTAGGAAGTCGTTATAGTACTAAGGAAGTGAAGTTATAGAGTACCATTAGAAACTTATTCAGTAAATACTTTCAAACAAACGGATTTGTACATCTCCGTCTAAATCATTAGGATTTCCTATATGTTTCATTTTATAAAAAAACAACTGTCCTTAACTTAAAATACCGAAAAGAGTGACTCTTGTCTTCCTTCCGAACTATATAAAATACTAAATACTAGAGCTATAGAAAAAAAAAGATACTCATAGCAGACCTATCTTATGGAGCTTACCTTTACTAGAGCCTAGGAGTGTGAGTCGTATAAAACCAGTAACTTTTTAGATCAATCTATCAAGCCACAGATATAGATTAAAATTGACTTATCTCTATTAATTTCAAAATACCCTAAGGAGAGTTCTACAGGTAATCCAGGAGGAATGCGGGCTAAATTCAAGTCAAACCGGAGGTAACAAAGTTAAGTACGAGCCCATCTCTAATCTAGGAGCCCCTTTCAGAAGCAGATTATTACTACCAAGAAGCCTTCTATAACACTTCAATTTACTGAATATATCTACAAGGTATTCCAATTCCTAGGACATTTATGCAATCTAAAGCTTCTGAGAAACTACCCAATAAATGCTCGCTATTTGTCTTATTAACTAAACCAGGCCTTGTGTACTTGCTGTTAGAGTAGACAAGTATCTAAACTTATTATAAACATCTCACATATACTACCTGACCTGAGTGCATTGCTTTATCAAGGATAAGTTTCTTGAACCTATTTAAGAAATAGGTTTATAAGCTCCCTGTCTCTTACTAGGGTTTTGGTCCTTGAATCGGAAATTCTAAAATAGAATTGCAAAATGAAGGGGCCTTCATAGTCAAAAAAAGCATTGAAGAAATTGCTCGGATTGGGAGGAAGTTGTATTATAAATTGATAGAGACGTACAGGGAGAGCCTTAGTCAACTGCCATGTAGGTAAGCTTTTAACAATACGCAGCCAGTAAGTCCGGTGCATAGGCGCATAAACACGGGGTCTAAACAATTCTACTAGACTGGAGTAAGTCATGGGCTTGTGCTAGTCGGAGTCTTTTATATTTCCAAGTATTGCGCTTAAGGATCTTCTGTGATATTACGAGATCCTGTATGGTTTGCCTTTGAGACTATTCTATTAGTAAGCCTGTTTAGGTTAACCCTAAAACAAGATAAGTTAGCATTTAAGTCTTTTTGTCAGCAAAGTATAAGACTTTTTTCAAAAAGCAGATACTGAGTTTTGATAGCTTGATAGTAAGTGGTAACGAAAATTTCGGGGAGAGCTCCTTTTTTTCTATTGATTTCCTTTTTCAGTCATACGGGCTTTTGAGTTTTACTCAGTACCCTACTTCGGTTTAGTGCCGTAGGGAGTTTCTTTTTATATTAAACTAATTCTTTTTGTGCAGGAAACCTAAGAGTGTTGCTATATCTGTGATAAAGTATTCCTAACAAATATTTAGTCTATTCTAATTTAGGATTGCTTTTAGGTTTCAAAGGGATACAGCTAGCTTGGCATACTGACAGGGTTCCTATACGTACTGTACTAGCTCTCAAGCCTATACTATCCCAATTCTCCTTCTGTAAATTGTATAAAAAAAAGGACCCTATTTTAATTTAAGTGAGAGGATCGCAAGGGTTGTCTCTTATTCAAGAAGGAAAACGACCTCCGAAAAAGCTGAAATTTCGGTTATAACTCTTTAAAATTCTATAGACTCGAAAGCATGAAATTTATAGTAAGTAAATGCCCTTAGTTTTATTGTAATTGATATTTTGCTTTCCTTATTAGGTTTATTATTAGTTTCTTAATTCCCGTTTACAAATAAGGTACCTCAGTATCCACACCCTGGTTAGATAAAATGGCTAGAATGAGGATGTAGCAATGAATAAAGGAACATTTTATTTAAACTATAGTAAAAAAGAATCAAAATTCTCGTGCATAGACCCGGTTTGTTATAAAAATATCTTCAAGGCTAGGCTAGGTCCTAAAAAAGGGGCCTTTTGATCCTGAGTGTATGTTATGAAATTTAGCTTAGTTCTTACTCTTCCAAAATTGAAGGGTTCTTGTCTTGAATGCTTGACCTACAGCAAAACTCTGAATTCCGGTAATTTCAAAATTCCTAAGGCTCTTGTCTTTAGATCATTTTGTAATAGCTTACATAATATAATAAACTTGGAATCATTCATATAATAGTTCTTTCAATTTGACTTTCCAAGCGCCCTAAGAATATAACATAACCAACGCTAAATCCAATCACTTGTCCCATATGAAAGCATGCCAATGAAAGTTTATAGTAATCTTTACTTCAGAACTAAAAAAAAGAGTTTAAGAAAGAGATTGTATTAGTTCTTCAACTGACTAATCAAAGGTGTTGGAGTGAAAGAAACCTGTAACTGAGGTAAATGAGTCAATACCTTATAAGAAGAGTTAGGGATACCGAGCCGAGCAAAGGAGTCAATTGAAAGAGATTCTTTCTTCTAAAGTAGGCCCAAGAAGGTCAAGCTGTCGATAGCCTGTGAAAGATAGTGAGTGAGATGAAAGCTACAGGTACTGCTATTAAGAAGATAGGTCTAGGTAGTTTCTTTCCGTAGTAGATCGGAATAAGACTAAGAAGAATTTAGCAAGAGGGTTGCATGGAACGTATTAAAAGAAGGGTAAGGTTATTGGATTTCACTGAAAGCATTTCCTTGTCCTTGGCAGTATTGTAATAAGGGCTGTACCGTCAACAAAGACATTAGCAAGAACTGCTTTCAATCGGTTATAGCTGTCACAGTCATTAGAAAGTACAGAGAAAAGGCTTTATTAGAGTTTGGTTTACTTATGTTAGTTAAGGGAATTGATGCTTCTTAGTTACTACCATAGTCAGTCTTAGAATTTCATTGATTTGTACTTGCTAATCGGGACTGCTATTATATTAAGAGTGTAGAATAAACTCTTGTTTAGAGGAAAAGTGAAGCTTATAATAACTTATATAGACGAGTCATTCAATTTGTAGAATTCAATTCCCGAAAGCAAAGTAGTAACTTCTCTATCTATGCTGGTGAAAGACCTAAAGTAACCGCAGCTTACCATGCTAACCCTTTATGTCAATGAGTGATCCGTCAAAACAGAGTCCTTTTGAAAGAAAAGTCATCGGTTCGAATCCTGTTCAATGGTAGTTTCAATTGGATATTGATTTTAATTTAATCTGTAAATCAGGACAACAAAGCTTAATTTAATTAGTACATCTATAGATAACCGTGAAGTGAAAAAACTTAAGTACTTTTGTGAGGGTTTTTTCGAAGGTAACACCTGAATCTAAGAGTCCCTCTAGCTTTAATTCTCCTAAACTGGAATTTACAAAACTTTAAATGTACAACCCGGCGGCAAACACAAACAGGAGTAACAATACCTACGCCTACCTTATTTACTAGGGGTTATTAACCAACTACCCAGGTTACCTAGCCTGGCATAGGGAGCTTCTCAATAAATTAAATCATTCCCTTTACCAATGCTTCAAAAGGAAGAAATTACTAAGATACCCGAGCCTGCTTAATCTTTTACTATACAAAGTCTTCTCTATTAACTAGATTTTCCTTTTCCTGAGAGTTATATAGAGTATTAACTTCTCTAAAGTAATGCGAATAGCTCGTAGGATTGTCTGGAAAATAAAAAAAAAAATCAAAAGGAGACTACTAGAGTGCTGAGATGCAATCTCTATACTGCGAATTCCCCTACTATGTTTTTATAAAAAAAAAGGGAATGCCCTGAATTTAAGGTTTGAGAAAGAGTGTAAAATCGATTGTTTACAGGTCGACCTATACCGTATGTTATCCTGTCAGATAAGGAAAAGTTAGTGTAAGCTTGTATTCCTTAAAAAAAGGGACTTATTCGAAATAGACAAATTTAGGGGTCTGGTATTATAGTATAGATAGGATTTCTTTTCGCGAGCACTTTATTTCTGTTCTGCTATTAGTGCAAATATAGTATATATATAATATAGTATTCCCTATGATATTAAAATAAATAGTAAACACTTCATATTAAGAAGGATATAAATAAAACTTGATTGAATAAGTTACAAAAGTAACTCTTAGTGAAGGCACTCTTACTTTCTATTAAAAAGCGTTTCAATTTCTTAGGAGCAAAGGTGTCCAAAACCAGCTTACTCTAGCTTAGTATAAGGGGATCCCAGTATTTTTAAGAAAAGAAGTCTTAAAAAGTTTGTTTTTTCGTATAGGAAGTACTTTCTTATATTTTGTTGAAATACCAGAGCCTTTTAAAGATAACTTTTCCCTTTTTACTAGGCAAATTAGTATGGCTCAAGTTCAGGTCAGAAAGTCAAGTCGACTTCTATCTAAATTTTAGTAGGGTAATAAAATTTGTTTAATCTCTTATTATAGTAGACTTCTGTCTCATAAAATATTGCAGATTAAGTGTGTCGCGCCGGCCCCACGAAAGAATTTCCTTTGTTTAATTATCATGGGCTACTCATAGGAATTAGAAAAGAGATACCTAGAATAGATAGAAAAGATAAGGGAAAAAGAGAAAGACTTGTATTCATTTTAGTTACTTTATTCCCCAAACACCTTTAACCAAAGTACAGTAACAGAGTATTAGTTTTTTTGTTAAATAGCTGGAATTTTTAAGGTATCCCTCTTTTTGCGTATTCTTCAGAGACTATAAAAAAAATCTAAAGTACTGTTTAGCTCTATTGCCAAATATACAACGGGTTCCTTTTGATCGATTATATACAGAATATTTATTGTGTTAGTCATTACATTAAATAAGGAAAAAGGGGAACTCAAGAATGCCTAGGAATAAATAAAATAGGAAGGGCTCTCTTATACAGTATAAGGTTTGTTTGAACTCTTCTATTTTCTGGTAGCTAAGGATGTTAAGGAATTTGTACTAGGTTTTGCGGAAGAGTTAACAGCTAAAAGTCAAGGTTGTGAATAAACAGTCTTTTTTAATTAGAAAGGGTATAGGTCGGGGTAAGAAGTTTTCTTATACATTTCCAAGCCCGGATTTACTGTTATGCCGACAGGGATTCTAAAGCCTATCCACTTACTTTACTATCTTAGTATTCCCTGTATTTATTATAGCTAGTGCATAGATTTGGTAATAGATATCTTAGGTAGTATAGTTTTGGATATTCCTCTTTGTAGTTATTACTTTAGATAGAGAGGAGTCAGTCCCCTTTATACCTTCTTAAATTCTGAAATATAGATTTAGTGGATTCCCGGCTTTAACCTTTCTATTTCATTTACTCAATTTATTAGCTTTAGGTTCTTCTTGCTAACTAGAAAACAGGGAAACGGAGGAACACAGGAGCAACGCGCAGGCTTTGGCTTTAACAATTCATTTTCAATGTCAAACAAGGGATTCCTTCAATTCATTAACAATCAAAACTAAGAAATTCCTGACTAAAATTCAAGGACTCGGATTACTGGATTAAGAGTCAAACTGTCTCAGAGGTACCACTTTATATAACAAAAATTCGATTTAGGCTATGTCGTAATTGATCCCCCAAGCTTCTCTTATATTATAAAAATTTGAAACTAAAGCAAAGAGTACCTCAACTATTTACCCCACATCTACTAAGAATTTAATTTATAACTTCATAAGCTACTTGTTGGTAGACTGCAATTTGAAGTCCTCCTTAGTTTAGTAATCAGTCATCCTTAGGGCACAAACTTACCTTACCCATGCTTTAGCGGCGCTCTCAATTAAACAAAACAATGGAAGATAATAAGAGAAGGAATAAGGTTCTCGACTCCTTTTGGTAGCATCTTTATAAACCTGTTTGTTATACAACCCTTCCCTTGCATTAATAGCAACGTAGAAACACAAAACTTTAGTGTTAAAGAAGCGTATAAATCCTATCGGGACTTCTTATGTCTTTGCTGAGCACAATTTCCTTATAAGGGGGCACTTAACCAAAAACCTATCTTTTATGAATTGGTTGTTTAGTTACTACCCTTTTTTGATTCCTAAAGAGACTCTATTTCTATATGGGATGGGCCCGACCGGTGGCATATAGTGCTTTCGAACTTCAGTTGAATTAATTTCCTTGTAACTAAAGACTAAAGCAACTGTTTATTTTATTCTTTCATTCAGTTTTCCATAATAAAGAATAAAGTAAAAGTATAAATAAATAGCTTTTCGTATGCAAATTGTTATAAATTAAAACTACTCTATCATATTCAAGAGCAATAAAAAAAAGGCGAAGCGTCACTAATAATTTAGAATGCTTATTCTGGTATCTCAGAAGATTAAAAAAGGAGTATCTATTGAATAGAAAATAGAAGGCATATATAAAGTGCACAGGGTGCGGTAGTAGCAGTTAAGTCAAGCTTCCCTAGTACGTTGCGGGTTCCTCATTAAAAAGTAAAAACTTACTTAAAATTTTGATATTTTGGTATCTTATACTAAACTAAAAGGAAATACATGGATATTTGAGTAATATAATATAATATACGAGTGTTTTTACTAAATTGAAAGAACTCTATCTAAGAAAAGTTGTTTGTTGTTTTAACTATTTTAGTTTTATATATAATTTCATTTTATATAGTTCATATCATAAATAATAAACAGGAAACATAAGCTTTAAAAGAAGAGTATTATGTTATGTAGCACTCTCATGTACTTTGTTTTTGCTAATCAACTATACTTATAGAGTTTGTGCTTCAGTTCAGGGTTAGCAAAGTCACACCAGAAAAGGGCCTCCATTTAGAAGGGTCTCCTAGTCAGTCTCTACCTCAAGAACTGACCCGATACTACGAAATATAGAATTAGGAGCGCCTGTGTAAGTGTTTCCCTTGTCAGGGCTTTGTTGAAGGTAATAGAGTATTTTAAAAAGAAAGGGTATAAACTAAGAGGAGATAATAGAATTTTCAAGGGAAGCTTATCTAGAAACTACCAAAAAAACCGGGAGAACACCTTGTGCAGGAAGGGGGGAATACGTCTTCAAAAGCGTCTTTGCAAGTAACAATAGGATCTACTCTGTACTGCTATTTAGTATTAAGGACCTTTAATTCATCGAAGAGCAATAATATACGTGTGAGATCTATAGGTTTACCTTTTTTTTTTTTTTTTAAGTACTTAATTTTTACTTACAATTTTAAGCTTACCTGACCTTATTACGTAAAGTGCTAAGCTTCATTTTAATTTTATAGAGATACCCTTGTTCCGGTTTCTTAAAAATATAGGGTTTGATCTTGACAATCTGTTGTGTACATACAGGTAAATCGGTGGTTTTAGCTCTCGTAATACTAAGATTTAAAAAATGTTTCATAATATTAATATTACATCCTGTAATTACTCAATCTAATGCATTTTCTTCAAAGTATAGTATATCTGATGTGCCACTGTATCTATCTCACTAAGAAATAGGAATTGATCAAAATTATGGGTCTTGCCCACCCGAAAGCCAGTAAAATGCGGTAAAGACTTTGCAAGGGAATCCGGAATCCCTTTACCTCGAATTACGATACAAGGTGGTACTCTATTTCCTCTTCTATTTTCAACCTGAATAGACATGCTTGGTAAGATAGATCTAAGAGGGAGTTATAATAAACTATAAATAAGGGACTTGTCACTAATTTATTAGTATCTTTGCTTATATATTTAGCTTATATATATTTTTTTATTTTTTAGTTAAGTCTAAAGTAAAGGATTACTCCAAAGTAAGAGTATAGTTTTCTTGATGCCCTGTCCTTTTCTGAATTTAGTATACTACAGGCATTGAATAGTTTAAAAGGTATTAGAATCTCCTGATTACCCCATTAGAGAACAAGGATCTCCAGTAATTTCACTAGTTTAGCTTGAAATATAGAACTTTAAAAGAGGAAAAAGAAAATATCCTTATATTATACCGTAATAGGGCTACTATAAAACTGACAGGAGAATGGCAAAGAAAGTAGGGAGTTTTCGGGGTTAAGGAACCCTCGAGCGTATTTTTAACTATCGAATTAAACCCTTTATAAGCGTCCTTCTAACAGTAATAAGGTTTTACTCAATTTCAATTGACCGGCTTATGAGGTTAGAACAAAGCGCTTCCTATAAGATGCAATACCGGCTTTCAAGACTAGAGAGCTACACCGGCCTGTCATTAGAAACAAGTAATTCCTTAAACGCCTTAGCTATCCCAGTTTCCTAAAAGACAAAAGAACGTGTATGGACTCCTAGCAAGCTATTGACCATCGACCACTTAGTTATGAAGACTTCCTAGACATACTCTTGACAGGCTTTTCCTTTAGCAACACCTAATAAAAGATATATCGGAAAGTCCAATCGACAGTACAATTGCTAGCTTAACAAGAATACAAAGAATAGATTCTATATAATATAAGTCCTTCAATAACTAATTAACACTTATGCTAGTGCCGGCTACCTCTGTAAAATCCCTTGCTAAATACCTATGAAATCCCTGTGTCTTTTACATCTTTACAAGGGTAATCCTTCTTGAAATCCCTATAGAAACCTCAAACAGCAACTTTTATGCATCAAAACTCACGCAAAAAAAAGAAAACAGAGATAAGAGATACCCGATCGATACCTGAACTGAGCCCGCAAATGGTCATACAATAAGTTTGACTATCATCGGAGAACCTAGATTCGTTTCTGATGGACATATGAACCTACCTGATTAATGACTTCCATTTGGAATCACTGGAGGAATTACAGAGGAAAGAGGGTACAATGATCTGTTTTAGAATGTATTTTACTTAGAGATTGTTTCCACCGAGTAGTTCCTTAGCTTAATTTGAGGAACCGTGTACTATCTTAGGAACCTACCTACTTAAAAACAAAGTCGCGGGTCTTATTACAGTTTGAAATGAAATAAAGAGTCGTCTGAACTAAGATACAGAAACTGCTACATATTTTCTATTCTAAACCTCCGAATCTTATTTTCACACAATCCAGTAAAATAGAATAAAATCATAATTGCACTCTTTTTTAGACGATCTCCTTGTGCCTAGTCTCTTAGGCGGCTTGTGTTATCGCTCTTAAACTTAATTTAGAAATTCTTTTTCTCAAACAAATAATTTATTCTCTATTCTTAACACAAAGGGGTACCCTCAAAAGCTTAAAATTACGATAATAATATACAAATTTACCTAGGATGTGTCCAAGCTTACTATTTGAAGTGTTTTTCATTTATTCGTTTTGCTTCAGGAAGGGTTCTCCAATCCCGGTCGAGTAACAGATTATTTCATTCTACACTTTCTAGGATAGCTTTTTATAGTCACTAAGCTAGACTAAAGTATAAGCAACTCCATGTATTATATTAGAAATCCTAATGCATCCGGCTTATCAAACAAAGTCCTCATGGCCCCCTCTTCGTTTAGTTTAGTAGAAGCACTTTCGTTAGAAAGGCGTATCCTTAGTTATGTTTAAACACTCACTTTACATCAACCGAGACACAGCTAGCGGAAGGGCTTCATTTTACATATTCCAAGGGCTACCTGAATAAGTAAGCAATAAATAGGGACCCCTTATATCTACTTACCTTTGTCCTTCTTGGGTTGACTTTTCAAATTAAGAAAGGAGTATTGTAATAAACAATAAGTTTCTTCTTAACAAATAACGGATGCTTTTCGAAAATAGGTATCCTCAGTCTCGTAGTTAAAGATTAAAGAGGCGCTTTAAATTTCAGCAAAATCTTGATTTTAGTGGAGAAATAGACCCCTAGAATAACTTAAGTTTTTTGGGTTTTACTAAATTAATTTAGAAGTGCTGAAGTACTAGAATAAAATGTTGTTTTTAGACAAAAGGGTTTATTGCAAATGAAACTCCTGTAGGTTTTTTTGGTCCCCCCTTTTTTTTTACACAAGACTGGTAGATAGAATTAATTCCTTAGACTTTTAGTTAGAGCCCTTGACTGGAATTTAGGAGATGGTAAGTATAAGGCTTTGTAACAATATTTTTAGATTGCCTCGTAAGGGAGGCCCTCATTTTTTATATAAAAGCTTTTTCTTTTGGGATCTTCATCTACTTCTTTAGAAAGAAACCCTCTTAGCGCTACGGGGTTCGTATAAAGATTTATAGCCCAGTGCTATCATTTCTTTCTAACTCCAAGTACTGATCCTAGGAGTCTCTTACTTTAGTAAAGTATTAAGATGGATAACCTATATATAATAAGGTAAGGTCCTTTTATTGTTATTGTCCTAGTATCCCCTTAACACGGGTTCTAATTAACATTTCAAAAAGTCAAAGTCCCGGGCTCAAAATCCAGCTATTACATAATGTTTCAAATGCTTACTAAAAAGTTTCAATGTCCTTTGTAATTAGGAGCCCCCTTCAAACCTCTTAGACTATACTCCATAAATCGGAGGTGCATCATATTTAACCAATACATAAATATATTTATTATAAGGCCTTTTCAAACTTAGTCTATCAAAAGGGGTACTACTTCAGCTCTTATTTTCTATAAGATACCCTAAAAAGTGTCCTTTTAGTTTAGAAAAAAGCAAGAAATCTTGCTTGATAGATTAGTCATATTCGTTTTGTGGTTTCGTAATTCTCAGCAAATCCCTACAGAAAACCCATTCTCTATACAAGAAAATGAAAGAGGGTTAAAAAAAATACCTCATCAATTTTTCTTGATTTCCAATATACCCTTACTTTAATAGATATCGTTTTTTTGTACTAAAATCACTTAAAACATTTCACTGTAAGTAATATATTTGTATAACAATCCCATCTCTTTCAAAAGAAAAGATTCTATGTAGTAAAGGAAAATCCATAATAGTAAGAAAGGATTCTTATGTTCTGTCTAACTTACTTATTGTCAAGGTCAAAGAAATAAGAAGGGCTTCAACGGAGTCTCTAATCATAGTAAGAATTTTAAGGAGGTTTCCCTTTTTATTAGGAATAGGAATTCCAGCAAGAAGCGCCTATGAGATGAGGGATATACTCGCCTATATCCTTCCGTATTATAAGTATTCGGTAAGATAGGGTATAGCTTATCTATCTTTTAGATATACTTTAGTATGTAACTTAACAGGAGTTTCCTTCTAGAATTTAAGGCAGGTAATAGGGTCTACAATCTAAGCTAATAAGGATTCTTTTTTTTTCCTTACAAGCAGGAGCTTTTTATAAAGATCTGGGTGGGAAATCAAAAAAGAAATAGAATGTGTTAATCAAGGAACTTCCGCGAAATGTTTTAGTCAATTTGAGGAAGAAAAGGAGTCTCCTGAATTTCAAAGGTAAACTCTGGAGCCCTATACTTTTGAATGGAATAAATTAAAGTATTTAACTACTAAAGTAAGGTGTAAAGTAGCCTTTATTCCAGGAAGTTTAAGTTAGTAGCTATTTAAGGAAAGGAGTACAAAAGCTACAAGGACATGTAAGATCCAGACTCTAGTTCTAGGTATTTAGAAGAAAGCAAAGTAAAGAAGTTTTTTTAGTTTAGAGCCGGTTTTTTGGTGTTGGTCTATGTCTATACAGAGTATGGTATGTGATATACCATTATAAGTTAACCTTCCTACGGGCGGGTAAGATGGACTTACTCCTAGACTTTCTAAGTTAGTATCCTCCTCCTGCGATAAAAACAGGGGACATGAGGAATTTATCTTAACAATCAAGACAAGAATACAATTGAAATACAATACGTAATATAGAATAGGCTAGAAGTACAGGCTGGAAGAAGCTCCACAACAATTAATAGTAATAGAAAGGGATAGCTCCTAAGACAAAAAAGCTTTCTTGGAGAAGTTATTCCTTCTAGTCTTTTAAGAGTTTTAAGGAAGATTGCTTTTACACAAATTAGAATTCTTTATTTGAATGGCAGTATCCTTCTGGGGGCTGGCTGGTAAAGTCAAGTGCAAGAGAGATATTATAGGCAAAGCTGCCGTTTTTTTTGCTCTTAGTGTAAGGTAAGGTTGACTGTACAAAGAAATGTGTTTGCAGTAAGTACAATAGTATGTATGTAGAACTGAGGCGGTATTGGGTCTCGTTTGTATAAAAGCAGAAATCCAGTTTAAGAAAATAGAGAAGAACTCGGACCTTTCTTTAAAAATTTTTACCAACCCGAAATCGAATAAAGCGTCCTGAGGAGTCATCAGGACCCCTTGTATGTATAAAGTAAAACTCTTAGAAAAAAGGTAAGCTCTGGGCTCATAAATATGAATGCCTCATAAAAAAAAACTTTTATACTCTCTACTTCAAGAACTTAGGAATGAAAATGGCTTAGATAAAGAAATCGTTTATCTCGCAGTCTTAAAAAGCCCGGAAATTGGGAAGCTGTGTAGGCTGTTGTAAGGTCTTATATTACTAGATTTAACTACTTTAACACGCAAAAAAATCGGGGTTGTTTAGATTAGAAAGGAGTCCCTTAGGTTTTCATTTCAAAAAGATATCTGGTACCAGTTACTTTGAATCTATAACCGGGTTAATTAAGACAGTATAGGTCCTACTTTAAAGGAATACAATTTCTTTGGCTAATTTATAGGAGAACTTTATCTGCTAAAACTCCAGAAAAAAGGGTTCGTTCCTGTACTCTCTTGTAACTACTACTGAATAAGGAACAGCCGGGTCTGGATCAACCAACTCAAAACGAGGATTATAAGAAAAAAACTGTTGATATCCTATCCTATATGGGTAAAAGCCGCCAATAAATCCAAACAAAGTATAACAAAGCACGCAGGCCCTGGAAAGTCCATAACTACTATTACTAAATTCTCTTTACTTTAAGTAAGGCTCTCCCAATCGCTTGAAGTGATGTTTGTTTATAGATAGTATAGACCCCAACGAATTAAAGTATAAGATTACTCATTTTCATCTGATTGATGAACGCTATAACTAATTAGAACGCATTGGTTCCGGGGTATCGCTTTCTATTTTTTCATTTCAGGTTCATAGAGAACTCATTAACATAGAAATTCTTTTTATCCCGAGAAGTCTTCAACAAAACCTTTAGGATTAAGGTTAAGTAAACAAGCACTCTTTGTGCCGCACAGCTTAGGAATAAAAAATTTCATGACTATTTGCCTATATTACTCAGACCTTTAAGGAGCTTCGTTAATAAGAATTAACTTGATACAGATAGAAGACTCTTTATACAAGATTTGTTATTCTGACTAATTATATAAGTCTTTGGTGCTGCGTTTTAGTCTATCTAAGAGTTAAATAATAAGCGCCTTAAGAATACTCCGAGAATAGAACCTCCAATCTTATTGCTTAGTATTTAGCAGTTACTGGTAAAATGAAAGCCATTGCTTTATGCCCTACTACTTGCTACTTGAAGTGAAATAAGGTGTAGGGGTCTCAAACCATAGTAAAGTAATCCAGAGAGTTCCCTTTACTAATACCAACTGAAAAAAAACTCTTTAGTTAACTCTTTGTTTGCAGCTCTTATATTCCCTCTACATTCTGGAAATACTTGTAACTAAAAAACTGAGATCATATTGCGAATCTATAAGAGGATCCTGTGAATAAGTCAAAATAGTAGAAGTATATAGAGCTAACCCTGCGAACAGTTATTTATAGAGGAATACAAGATCGGAGATAGGATAAGATATCCAAACGGTGAGCAAAGCCGAAACAGGATTTCACAATAACTTTACTGTTTAGTGTTCTATTCCTAGACTCGATTTTATGTAACCTTTTATTTTATGTAACAGAGATTTCTTTTTCTATTCTATTGATAACTGTTGAGAATCTTTTAGGACTGTATATTGTAGATCTTTTTACTTAAGCCCTAAATTTCTATTTAGGGGTGGGTACCTCGACCCTACAGTCAAGCAAAAGCAACTTTTAAAAAACCTTCTATTTCACAGGTCATTTAGAGCTGCTCTTTCCAGCAAATTTTCTATCTCCGGTAGACCTCAGAACAATCTAGAAGGGGGATTCCCATACTACTTTTAGGGGCGCACTCCTCTTTTCCGAGCAAAAAAGCCCACCAAAAAGGGCGGCTTATCCCAAGAAAACCCTAATTATGCAATAACACCTATTCTCATTTTGTTACTCTGGACTCCTAGGAAAACAAACCTATCCAATCAATAAGGAATCTCTATGACTTGTTAGCAGAGGAACTTTGAAATGGGCCCGCTACTTGCCCGACGATATGCATAGTAAACTGAGGGTATTCCCGCCTTAGGTTAGGGGTGTAGAAATCCAGATAATCTTGAACCAGCATTTGGGTCAACCAAGTAATAGGAAGAATTTAAGATCGAATAAAGAGGTTTGAATCCTTGAAATTTTTCCTTTATACTACCAATAATGTAAGGGCTTTCTTTTTAGGTTTTTATTGATGACGTTTCTAGGACTTTTTGTAGTTTGACAATCTTAGGGGATCCTGCAAAGGAAAGAGAGGTCTTGCTGAGGAAGGTCTAGGTTTTAAGAGGATAGGCCGCTAGAGGGTCAGGAAAGTGTAGCTTCTAAGATAGGTATTTCAAGTCAAAGGTTCTATCAAGAATGTATAATAGGGGTAGAGCCGGGCTTTCCAGAAAGAAGTAGGTCTAGTTCAGAAAGTGAGTTCTGTAGTAATAGAAAAGTAAACTGAGAATTGTGGGTTTTCCTGTCAGTCAGGTATTCTTTTAAAGGTTACTGATTCACGAGACAGGGGGGCGTGTAGAAAGAGTCGGGTTTTTAGGAAGTTTGCTGGATTGTAGTCAAAAAGTCTAACTAAAGTTTTGGAATCCTCGTTTCATTTGTTTGTATTTTAGTTACAGTCTTCCATGGAGAGTTAGACCCTATACCTTAGCATCAGTTTCATCTATCATCTGTATAATACAACATCCATAATACCCTTTTTTGTTTTTGGCTCAAAATAGATAAGTAAACAGGCTACTTACTTTACTTATTCTATTCTACTCATGTGAACCTCTGATCCTTATTAGTATCCTTAGGACCTTTCATTCTGTTCAGACTCTTACTATGACCCCGATTCCGCTCCTATTCTCTACCAGGTATTAGTTATTCGATTAGTCGTAGTAATCCTGTTTATCGGTCTCTTGCCATTTTACTATTTGTACTTTGTCTCTGTCTTTCAGTTAGTTGCGTTAGCTTAAGACATTCCCTTTATAATCGAAATTCTTATAGCATTCTAGTATAGGTTAGAAGAGGTCCCTTCATCTACAAGTGTAACAATACTGTAGATTTTGGTTGACTTCCTCCGTCCGGAGCAAAAGCTGTTAGAGCTGGCTTACAAAGGAAAGACTAATAAGGATACCAAAGAATACCTATAGTAACATTTATCAGCAACCTTATAACCAATCTAAGAAGTCACTGGATACTGTCCACGCTAAGTTCAACCCAAGGTAGGGGAAATCCTATCAAGTGTTTGTTGTATTCTTCTGTGTAAGGCTGTAGCTATCAACAGCAAGTGCTGGATTTATCCTGTGGCTATATGGTATCGCGGAGAGCTTACTCAACAGAGGTATTCTTTCCTGATTTACAAACCTGTCAATTTAGGTCTTTTCTTGTACTAATTCAGATTCCTAACCGATCAAATTGGGATTATTTACTTTGGAATTCTGTTTCAGGTCTAGTTATTAACCGAGGCAAATCTTTAAGCGGTAAGAAAAAGGCAAATTAAAGATTTCCTTGGCAAATAATGCTAGGTATTGTTTCATTTAGTTAGTGGACACTGTCCGTGTACGAGTAGGATCAGGTCAAGGCCAAAGTACTTAACTTAATAAGAGAGTAAACAACAACCTTTATGGTCTAAAAATCTAGTAAGTGTAAGGGTAGCACTTCATTAATTTGTTCCTCAGGATTCTCTAGAATAGATAGTTGAGGTAACTTTTCTATGTGCTCAGAATTCTTCATTTTAGAGGTTCCTGTAAGGTACGAAGTTCTTATTTCCTTAGAGAGTTATTAGGAGCTGCTAAAGGAGATCCGTGTCTTCTTGTCTTTGTAATGTAATCCGGTGTTGCTTAAGGCAGGATCCAGGATTCTATTTGCAAGGAAAGTTATGTTGTTGAGATGTTGAACTAGTTGTTATGTCCAAAGAGGTCTCATTATTAAAGGGAGGAAAGACTAATAGTTGAGGGTACTTTCCGATCTATTCTATGTAAGTAGCTCTTGGGTTTTGTATTCATGGTATTGTAAGCTGAAAATAAACTGATTCTCTAATCGATCTTTATTTACCTATGAATTTAACGAGTACAGAATCCAGTAATTTAGGACAGAAATTGGTAATTTACTTAGGAATTGCGTGCTAAACTAAAGGAAACCCTACCAAAGGAATACTACAACTCAAATTTGTACTGTATAGCGTATATAGATAGAACCCGTAACATCTAAATCAAGTTAGCCGTACAAGACTTCCTTTTGGCACTTTGTTTAGGGAATACTATAGAATATGTCGACCAGATTGAGATATCAGACATTAAAGTTCTTCTTACTCTTAAGCTCTTAACTTAAGCAGGGTCCCTTAGTATCCTTAGTATATTCGTGAATCTTTATGCCTTAGTTGCGCTATCCGAAGTACTTGATAAAACAAAAATGAATTACTCATGTTAGTCGAGATTAAGGAATTTGCAGCCGTGCTAAAGAGCAAAATGTTTTTTTAACAGGTAGCTGAATATGCAGTCTTAATTAACGAACTCAATTGTCTAAAACCCACTCGCCGCAATAGGTTCTTCTCCGCATTTAATACAAGTCCCTTATTCAACGTCCACAAAAGAAAAAATGCCTTTACTTTAGCTTCAATTTGCTAGAAATCTTTATTTACTATGCTTCAGAATTTTTTCTCTATCCCAGAAACTAAGGACATCACAAAGCTCGGAATGTACCCTTATTCAATTAACTCAAAACGGGAATACAAATAGTAACAATTAATAGAGATAGAGTATGTTCCTAAACTATATTATCCTGAAACTAAAGGGAACTTTCCTGTATTTATAATCAATATATATATATACTAAAATAGGTGTAATTTCCCTTTTAGACTTTAGTTTCAACAGAAGGGCGTAGCATTAGTTACTATAACGGGATACCCAAGAAAGTCAGTTTATCAAAGTAGGAAGTACTAGGAAACAAAACCCTGTTTACTTTAGAATACTAAAAGAGACTTCGTTCTTGAAATTAAAAGGAAGACAAAGACATAAAGAGTTCTCTCCTCTCAGTTTGATGTACCAATATTTCTTAGAGGCATCCGTATTACTTTGAGTATAAAGAGCTATATAACAGGACCCACGTGTTTCGTTCTGGTAATCTTTTTCCGACTCGTCGTCTGTTATTCTTTGTGGATAAACTCTGTGAAATCCACGTGCCTAACTAAACTAGTGAAGTGAAGAGACCTCTGATATTAAAATCCTTCATTGTAAGTTACACCCTTGAACTGAACTATAGATTGTCTTTTTCGGAAAGAACCACGCGCAAGAGATTTCCTAAGCTAAAAACAAGCCAGAGACTTAAACCCCTTAATCGCCCTTTGAATACTAAAGAAGACACTCTCGTTTTCACTCGGGAATTTCTAATTAAGGAAGAGGTTTTAGTACAGCATCAAGAGGAGTTTCTTTCGTTTTTAGTTTACTCCATTCATGAAGGTTTATCCAGAGACACTGAGTAGACAAGGCATTATAACTTATGACGGGACTCATAGCTTAGTAGGGGTCCGTTTTAGAACCTTCGTAGCAAGCTTTGTAAAGAAGTGTCAAAGATATAAGGTATGCTTATAAATGAAACTATTGTCTAACTCTTCTAACAACTAACTCGCTATGTGGGCCTGAAAATCAGTATTAACTTTAAAGTGTCAAAAACGAAATAGAAAAGGTTCCTCACTATTGGGTTATATGCTAAAATGGAAAAATTAATAGCAGAGAATGTAGTCTCCTTTATCTTTGTTAATAGTGGACTAACAAAAGTTAGAGTTTTATAATAGCTCATCACAATATAATAAACAGATATCCACAAAAAACCATAAAGCAAAAGCTGATGCCTCGATCCTTTACTATTTCCCTAATCCCCGGCCGGATTAAGTATAACCTGAGTAAAAGAGAAATATATCCCGCTTTGGAATCCACGGTCTGAAAAGCAGTAAGTGCACAAACCCTACTTACCACCAAGCAACGAACACATTTGCGCGAGCTGGACCCTCCTCAAGAAATTGGGAATTAAAGAGTTTTGAAATCACGTAAATAAAGAAAAAAATCCATACCCTTGAAATACTGGAAAGACGGAAGTGAAATGGAATAGGTAGATATCTATATAGTGGATTAAGTTTCATCAAGTTTACATACGGTAAATCGAAATAGGATAAAACGGCATGCACGAGTTCGAGTCCCCTTTCCGAGAGAGTTCGTGTTTAATTGCAGGAGTTCTTGTACAAGAAGTTGTAAGAAGTAAGAATTTCCTTTTCGAAACTTTTGCAGTGTATATACTGACAACCTTTATTACTCTAGCAACTTTAGGTTTCCGTAGTAGTCCTAAAAGCGCGCTTACTCTCTTAATCCCACCGCTATTAGTCAAGCTCTTTTTTGATAGGAATCCCTATACTTCTATATAATAGGCTAAATATTCTTTTCTTTTGCGATCTCGAAGTAATGGGGCAATTCTCTTTTATTTATTTAATAGGGCCTCGGCCAGCCAAAATTTATATACTTTAAATGTTTTTCCTGTAACTTTAATTTATATAGATAAGGTACCCTATAAGACCTGTTCCTTTTAGGTTAAGCAACATCTGGGTGAAACCTTTCAAATTACTACAATTAAGTACTTACTGTTATAGCAGTTTAACCCTAGCTAAGCGCACCTCCACTTCGGTATAAATTCTGGAGTTTCTAATGGGTAGAACATAGGGTGCTTTATAGGACAAATTCGCGGGGTATACCTTTTACTTGCGTTGAGGTGTTGATACGATATTAGCTAGAGCTCCCTTAAAAGATCTAGTCCTCACCTCAAAAGAAGGCTGAAAAGTTACCCCCTATTCTATTCATTTTGGCTAGAAAAGCGCGAAGATTTTTAGTTTAAACGAAAAACAATCCAGGAAGCCTACACTATCTCCCCCAGGAATCTTATTAGTACTTTTTTAAGAATTCCTGCTCTAGTTTTTCTTATAGCTATTTTTAGTAAAATCCTTAAAGAGCAATGAGCACCTTTTAGCCAACCTCAAAGCCTTAGGTTCTGTAGTTTGACACTTTGTTATGTTAGCTTTTACTATCCTCTATACCGCATAAGAGTAATCAAGGCAAGAAAGGACCTTGATATGCTTCCTAGATTACTACTACAAAAGACTCGGTTAGATAAAATGAATGGCTGAGCAGGCCCTTTCTTCAAGGTTTAGAGGAAAGTATACCCTATGCATCTACTTTATTTACTACTGAGTAGAAGTCATTTTTCGTATTCTTAATAATTCTAATTATTCTTTAGAAGTTTTACTTTACCATATCTATCTCGCTACAGCTACATAATTAACAGATGGGATTTGGACCCCTCGCCCTAATATTACCTTCTTTGTTGAGACTGAACTCGCTGGATCTTCTATTCAACTTACTCTATTTCTACCAAGACCCTTTTCCAAAAAGGACTCCCTTAGCTTAAGGATATTTTCAAGGGTGTTTTAAGTTTAAGACTTTACTTTTCACGAAACTCTATTCTCTCTTAGGGGACCCCTTTTATACTAATATAAGTGAGGCTGGTACATTCAAAAGATGGAAATTGTATGGTTTCCAAGGGCACCCTTTTTAGGTTCTTTCTTGTAGTACTAGATCCTAAGTCCCAATTTTCTTCATTATTTCCTCCATATCGAAGTTTAATTAGGACCCGTTGAATTTATGGCATTTCCTTTTGACATTTGTAAGCAAAACCATAGTAAAGACTGACTTCGAGAAGTAATTCTAGTCTTTCTTCCTTCCTATAGGGTCCCTTATATTTAAATATTTAAGAGCAAACCTTCTGAATCTAAAGAAAAGACAAAAAGAGGTTCTAAATGAAATCCTTACTAATAGTTACAGTTTCTTTTATAGTTTATACAGAAGATGAAAGAGTTTTCACTACATTTTTTATATGGGCCGATCCTTATCCTTAAGTTTTTTTAAGCTAAATAATAGAAGACTGCCTTTCTTCTCAGTTTAATATGCTAAAAAGAGTCTATACTTTTGAGTTTTTTACTGGATGCTTACCCTAAAAATAAGAATCCTCGGTACTAAACAGGATTTCTTTCTCTCACTGCGAGATTTAGGAAGACTTCTATTCTTTACTAATATGTATACTATACCAGGTTCTTGGAGGAAAAGGAGAACACAAGACTATTGCTTTTTACAGTATTCACTTAATGTTTAGTAGTTATCCTATCCGGGCAGTAAATAACGGGTACCTCGTCTAGAGATTCCTTCAAAATGAAGGGCAAGACCCTTTAATAATAACTGATAGAAATAAGAGTAATATAACTACAATAATTAGAATACAACTAGTATAACTATAGAAAGAATACATACAATAAGAAGACTAAAACTCCTGTAATACAACTCCTAAGACAGGTAAAGCTAGAGGTTTCGTAAGCCCTAAAATAAGGAAATAAAACCCTTCAAGAGGTCCTCGTTTAGCTTACTCACAAAATATGGAACAGGAACTAAAACTTAAGGAATTACAATTGCTAAAGAGCTTATCTTATTAAAGTTAATGCCATGGAAAACCTATGGTATGGAATTAATAAGGACAACAGAAATGGGTAGGGTTTCTTATTGAGTTCTTATTTATATATAGAAGTAGAATAGGTTGCTTTTGTAGTTCTCTTTTCTTACGCTCCAGAAAGCACAAATAGCTTTTCTCAAATCCCATTTCAGGTATACCCATATTCTAGCAGGGCAAGCTAAATATTCTTGAGTTTAACTCTCCTTTATTCAATTCAGGTATAAACAAGTGAATGATATGTCCCCTGAAAAATAAGCCATAACTTTGTACCTTTGTAAATGAAAACTCGAATTCTGTGTGAAGGAACTCTCTCGAGTAGATCTAGCCAGGCAACTTATTCCTATATATTCTGATAGAGTTTTACAGGGACATTTAAAGGCGAGGTTACCCCTTTTAGCAGTTTTTCTCTTCAAAAATCGCTTAGATAAAGAATCGGGAATCGAACTTAACCTTACACATGACATGACTAGAAAGGTAAAAAAAGGAGTGTTGGGAAGCGCTTTATTTACCTACTTTAAATCAAGTTTACATTTAACAAATATAGAAGTGCAGTTGAGGGGGGGCGTGTGCACAGGTTCAAATACCCTTTTCTAGTAAACCTGAGGCTACTTTTCACCCACAGTACGAAAGAAAATGAACGAGAATTTACTAGGACATGTATACCCTTAAGGAGTGATTTGAGCATCAAAACACCTGAAGTTTGATCTAGTATTTTAGTAGGTCTTGTATCCCTCTTTGATCCTACTTTACGCTTTTTGAATAGGTCAAAGTCAGACAAGAAAGAGTATCCGGTTTAGATTGTGAAGTTTCGAAACTTTTTAGGTCATTGAAGGTCCCCTTATAGCTAAGGTATCCTCTTAGGGTTCTTTTTAGGATCTTGGTTTCATTACGCATGCGTGCTACTTTGTGGGATCTGTAAAATCGGATTGAAATGAAAAGCATAGAATAGGGGTGTATTAAACAAGTAAAAGCCGCTTCATTTTTTTTTTCTTTTTTTATTTTATTAGGTGTGGTTTCAATCAGGAATTTTAAAGATACGCAAAAAGCATCCACCCACAGGACTTTTCTGACTCACTAAAATTATTCTAATCTTTTATTGTAAATTGTAAAGGCTTAACCTTTTTTTTTCTCACGAAATATTAATCCAACATACATATTACATAATAAGGCAGCTTTTAACAAACTTTAACTTTATAGGCAAACTTCTTGTGCATAAACTTAATAAGGTTTTCAGCTATAGCTATCTATGACTAAGGGATTCGAACTCATGCACACCTCTTCTAGCATTAGACTTCGCTTTGTCGAGTGTAAACTTGATTAAAAGGAATAGGTGAGGGCTACAATTACACTGTATTTCACCCTCAAAATGACTGGATTTAAAAGTAACCGAGTAATATCTCTTTATTTAAGTGATTATACTTTCCCTTTTTACTGCGTAATAGCACAGATTGCTACGCCTTTATGTAAGGTTTTGATTTTATTAAAAACTGCTCTACTTGTGTTTGATACATAAAAAAATCTCGGAATTCCCATAGAAGAAGAAAGAACTCACTATAATTACATAATATTTTGAGTCTGCTCTTACTTCAATTCAATAAATTTAGAATTCCTTGTTAAAGCTTAAGCCTTCTCCCAAGCTCTTAAAAGCAAATAGACACTCATTACTTTTCATTTAAACAGGCATCCACTTTGCTAGTTCTAGTAAATTCCAGGTTCCGGGATAAAGAAAACTCGTTTCAATCACTAATAGTAGAAAAGGAATTCCTACAAATAAAAATTATTAAGGACTAAATTGAGAAACCAAAAGAGTTTTCTTGAATGCCACTTTATCCATCCGCAAGATACATTTTAATTGCAATAGAGATTTCCTATACTTAAATTGGTGGACCTCTTAAGAAAACCTTGGAAACCCTATTTACTATAATAGAAATAGAAAGAAATAGAAAGTTTATCGAATTACTTAATTTATGGATACAATTTCTGGATACTATAAAGACAGCTAAGTAGGAAAAAAAAAAGGCAAACTCTTACTACACTCTTGTTAGGATTATAAAAGGATTTAGAGCAATCCTCGGTCGTAAAATAATACTACAAAATTGTCGAAAAGGGCCTCTATAAATTAGGTTTCTTATTATCTTTTGATCCTTATTTGGCACTAAATATCCCTTTAAATATCATGGAAGGAAGTTGTTTTTTTTATCCGTAGATTGTTGATTTATCTCGGGTATCTCTCTCCTAAGCGGCGATACTTAAAGGTTAAACATTAAACTAAAAGAAGCTTTTCTATGTACAAAACTTTAGAACTTAAAGGAATTCCCAGTAACACCTATATTCTATTTCTGATATTAATAAGTACGTTCGAAACAATAAGGATTCTGGGGCTTGCATACTACCTAACTTTAACTCTTAAACTTAAACTAAAGAACTTTCTTTTGTCTTTTGTAGGCCAAATCTGCATGCAAGAAGTAAGAGAAACTGAAGCATCATAACTATTACTAATCTAAAAGGATTTTACAAGATACCTATAGATTAAGAATAAAAAAACGCATTCTAAGTTTTTATTTTAGCACCCTGTGGTATATTTCTTTTAGGAATTTTTAGGGTTTTAAGACACTATTTTCATTGTTTGTTTTTCATACTTACCCGACTTATGACTGCCACTACTAGAACTTAGAGTAGGAATGTGGGTTGAATTTTCAGGGTGATATAAGAAAAGAACTAAGAGCTCTAGTAGCATACCCTTTCAGCTAGTAAGAGGAAACTTTCTTGGATCAACAAGCACATCTTTTTTCAACTTTAGTAAGGCCTTCTTTATCGACGTTTTCCTTTTAATAAAGCAAAAACACTTAACTTAACAAAGAAGTATACTCAGATTATCTAGGATTTGTCCTAGGGGTCGAAAAGGTTTCTTATAAAAGAAAGCGTAATCGGGCTCGTCCCTAAGATTAGAATAAGAATAGATTCCTTTTTTTATCCTACTAGCTTAACATGCTGCTTTACTAGATCGAAAAAAAAAGCCCCTTTTTTCTTGATTTCGACAAAGCTGTAAAATAACCCATAAACGAGGCATAACTCAAGGAACAACTTTTCTTTCCACAACTTATGGAGTATTTAACTATTTTGTCCAGGTACGCGCTCCGCTTCTAGACTACTCTACTCCTCTGATCAGAAAGTCTCAAAGTATAGTATTAGAGGTGTTATGGCAAATTTCTCGATAATTCTTATTATCAAATTACTAATTCTAAAAATTGATTAGATACCGCTACGCTATCACTTACATTACTCTTATTACATGGGAATTCCCAAGCCTATAATAATCAAATTTAGCTCGTCAGTGTATTTTGTTTGAGTTGAGGAAAAAAGTACTACACTACCTCGATAATATATAGAAATTCTAGGAATTAAAAAAAAAGTATTTGAAAAAATAAGGAATCCTTTATCTCGTTTTACGATAGAATTGACTCTATTTGGTAAATATTATATTTATACTACCTATAATACAAATTTGATTGAGTCTTATGTGCTTTCTTATCTTAATAATTGGATTACGGATTCTTTGGTACAGAGGAATACCCCAGACAAAAAAAGAAACAAGAGATCAAGGACTTCCCTGGGGTTAGAGAGCACAAACTCCCAGTTTCCTTAGGTTTTAGATTCCCGATATAGGGATAAAGTATATAGGGTAACCCTACATTCTTCAGCAGGTTTTTTCAACTCCTCAGGATCACAAAGAATTCAAAGTAGTAAAACTAGATTGGCTTTTCCTTCATTCTATTTGATTGGTTCTGAACCTGGGTATTTTATTAAAGACAGGGGATACAAAGCCCCGTACCCCCTAACAAGAGGGCCCATAAGTTCCATAAGACAGCTAGGACCTATAAAGCTGGTAGATCTCTTAAGACTCATAAGAAATTCGAAATGTTTCCGAAGAAGAGAGTCCTTGCTTGGGATCTAATCTAATCCGGAAGCACAAAAAAAAGGTTTCTAGTTGTATAGAAGGTATAAAGTGAATCCTATAGAGTTGTTTGTTGTCGAAATAGAAAGAGTTACGTTTGTTAACTGATAAGGGAAATTGGTTGTACTTTTACAGAACTTGGTGTTCTAAACTAAATAAGTCAGGAGCAAGTCAAGGAAACTCTTATTTTCTTTAGGGGTAAGCCTAAGTGATTGTAAAACTCCGGCGAAAGCGGGGGGTCCCATACATATCCTGAGATTCATTTTCTTTCTATTTATTACCAGGTTTCGAACTAAGAGACAGGGCTATATAAAATTTAGAGTAGTGCGTCGGGTTGTTTCTAAGGTACGGATTCCTGCTTGTTGTTTGCTCCCTTTATATATATATATATATTATTCTATTGGGTTAAAAAAGAATAGCTAATCCGTACATAAAAGGGCTGATACAAAGATTACTTATAAATAAAAGCTCGGTTTTAGTTTTACAAAGTCGGATAAAGAAATTCCTTTAAAATTAAAGAGAAGATTGACAGATAACTGAGATTTTTTTTAATATAAAGACTGAGGTTCTATAAGCTAAGCCCGAGCCTCTTGAGTCTTATTCCAGGGCTATATATGCTCCTCTTACAAAGAGGTTTTGCAACCAACTTGTAAATCGAAATTCCTTAGAGCACCCGACTTCGAACTGTCGCGTTTTAATCTGACAAACCTGTGCTTTAACTAATCAATTTTTTTTGTCTCAAAACGACCCGCGTGTAACAAACAACTTATATTTATGTTTCGCTTCTTGAAAAGAGTCTAAGATTTACTACATTAAAGAATACAAGTAAGAAGTTTGCAAAACAAAACCTCGTAGACATACTGCTTGAACCCTTTGTTTCCTCGAGGCTCAGGCACCCAAAATAAGGTACGGGGAAATCGAGTTAGTTCTAAACTCTTCTGTGTTTTAGGAACCTCCGTCTAACCGCGTTTTCCTTGTAAGTTTAAGGTGAAAGCGCTTTTTTTAAGTTTTTCTATTCTTGATAGTAAATAAGAATCTCTAAGATACCGGCCGATAATCCAATAATTCTGATTTTATAACTCTATCGGTAAAGTCAATGCTGTCTCAATAGTTAATATCAGAGTTTTGGAGAATGTCCTCAGATTAGTAAGCACAAGAGGCTTTATCAAGTAAGTTTACATTACAAGTAATAGAACTGACTATAAACAAGGTATTACCCAGAACTATCCGTAGAAAAGCAAAAGGAATGCTAGATTATAGAATTATATACCAACCCAATAAATAGACTTTACCTTAGTTAGAGATCCTTTATTATGATTTATAAAATACCCGTGCAGTACCAGTTTTGTGTGTTAATTTAACAAGTTGTTTAGGAATGTACTTCCAAAAGTTATAGCATAGAAGCTGTTATGAGTGGGTGAACCTAGACTTCGTTTCTAAAGTCTTGAATATAATAAGGAGTAGTCCTCAAAGCTGTTATTAGGTATTTTAGTGTGGAAGGCGCTCTACCTTTACATTGTAAATAGGCTTTGACACTTGTGGGTTATCGTAGATAGTAAGAAAATTTCAAATGGATCAACATAGTAAAACTTCGGTATACCAGTACCCATAAAATCATAGTTTAACCCTACTTTTCATTTTATAGGGAAACCCAAAAATAAAGAAAACACCTCGGCCAAACTCTTTGAATGCAAGCCCCGGTTCCTAATATTACCAGTTCCTAGCTTTTAGAATTCTAAACATAGACGAGAACTTGAGCTTCTTTTATTTTATTTGAAATGCATCCTTCTTTACCTTATTACACCCAGGTATAATCTAAAAAAATCCGTAGCCATAGAAACCTTTCTTTATATTAGAGCTTCATTGAAAGAGAGGGCTGTTGTATCCCCGAAACCTAAGAGAAGAACTTCAACTAGATTGGCGCACTCTAAAAAATTTTGACTTTGTCGACCCCCTCCAGTCCAGGGTTCCCCGAACTTTACTTTATGGTTATCCTCTTGTTTACCAAGTTCTTTTATAAAATAGAAACTGTGTAATAACTCTAGCAAAATTGTTAGAACAACCCTCCAAAAAAGGATATATCTTCTCAGGAAACCGCGCTCTAATTACCGTTCTGGATCTAAACTGACAAAAGCTTAAAGTGTGAAATATTCTCTACTTTTCTTTCATGGGTCCTTGATTCCTTAATCTCGCACGTAAAGACGTGAATCAGGATTCTCAAAAGGGTATCTCCTGCATTAGGACTCTAAACTTACTAATCTGTTATAATATGTATAACTTAGCCCAAGTTCATAAGAGAAGAAAAGCACAATTCTATACAAAATTTCTATACTCTCCCCTTTTAATTCGAGACTCTCAACCAAAAAAGAAACTAGAGAAAAAATTGACTACAACTATATTACATGGGCAAGGACTCCTTTTTATCAGAACTTATAGGAAACCTCCAACAGCCCCTAAATGGACTCAGTGTAGTGAAACCTATAGGAATACTAGTAAGTTACAAAATAGACTTTTACATTAGAATCTTCTTTGTTAATTGCTAAGGTCTCTTTACTAAGACATGGTTTAAGAATAGAGGATACTCAGATAAATACTTGGATAAAGCTGTGTAATCGGTACAGCGGCTTTGGCAAATACTTACTAGGAATAGACTAGTAAGGGTTCTTTTAAATTACAGTATCGAGACGAGAGGCGTATCTCAAAATCTCCCTTCAAGAGGTTTACTGTTTACTTGAGTAGAATAAAGAAAAAAACTATAACTACGGATAATATATATAACCAAGTTAAGGAAGAGACTTACTCCAGCATTTAGCTACTAGCCAAGACCTAAAGAAATATCTTTGTTTATCCCCCTTTTTAAGTTCCAATTATAAGGTCTCCGGATAAGAGTTCACGCTATATAAATAAATAATAGGAGTTAAGACCTTGCTTATTCTAGATAAGGGGTTCCTTATCTTAGGAAATTGAGAAGCTTCTATAATATAATAGGTTGGGTTAAAAATTTTTGAAATTAAATGAATTCCAGCTACAACCTACACTTTTTAGTGGATAAAGGAAAGGGGTGCTCCTAGTAGTTACCCTTTCAGAGAATCTTATGTTATTTGATAAAACTAAGGATTTATCCTCTGGTACTTGTCATTATTATACCTAGTTTGTTAAGGGTTGTTTCTATTTGACCCGACCGATAAGGGCCTCATTTATTATTGATGGTCTCTAAATTCTAAAACGAAGGAGTTCTCCTGGTATTTTCGATTATAGTAGCAAGCATCTTACTAAAAGGAGCCCTATAAAGTTCTTATTAGAACGAATCACGTAGTATAGAAAAGGGATTCTATGAGCCATAAATATAAATAAAGCACACCAGGTCCTGATATTACTTAAGTAAGATACATAATCCTTCAAATATTAAAATTACCCGGGAATAAGTATTCATTTTATTTATATAATAAAGCCAAGACTTCTTGCATCCCTCTTAAAAAAAGGGGGACCCCCAATAGTAGGTATTAACTCCTAAACTTAAAGTAAGACGCTTAAAGTGACCTCCTATTGGCCCTCTTATGCTTTCACTAGAAATATTTTACACGAAAGAAAAACGGGTCTAACTTAGTGTTAAGGTTAAGGTTAATCCCTGCGAGTTTTATATCATTGAATTCTAGTAAGTCCCTTTTCTTTTGGTAGGCTTTTTTTTTGCGATCTACAGGTATCATGTAATTGGGAGATTTGTATGCTGATAAATCGAACTCGTTCCGTGGGGGAGCTTAGCAAATTTGTATTCAAGAGCTTTTCCAGTCTAAGGGAGTGAAAGGATTGTTGATAATATTTGGAATTTATATATATACAATAGAGTTTGACTAGGCTTGTTTGCATAAGACTCCGGATTGTCTTTTAAAGATAGCTGGTTGTTATTGGTACTTTGTTTGCGGTTGTAATTATTTCACTAAGGTCTCTTTTTACCTTATTAAAGAGGGATCTCTATCCGCTTAAATCTATTCTTGACGGACTTGGCTGGTACAGTTAGACCTAAACCGTGTGCTAAATTAGATAAGTTTAGTGCCCCGATCTTCTACCCTAGAAAGCGCTTTTTTTCACAGGGTTCTTTTTCTTTTTTATCCAATAACTAAACCCTTTTTTTAACATATAAAATTTGAATAAAGAGAATAAGGGATATTGCGTATTTCTTTATACTAATTTACTAAAAGAAACGGGTATTCTTCTCGAGTTTCACAAGATACTGTGTTGTAATAAATTAACTAACAAGGAGTAAACCCTTATTATATACCAAAGTCTGTAATACATTTACATATATTTGTACTTCATAAATATACGACGCTATACTTAACAAAGCAGTTCGTCAAGCAGGATCAAGGGGATTTAAAAGACCCTCTCACGATACCATCACCTGCTTCTCGGTCAATTGAGGAAAAACCCTTTAGCTTGCAAGTCAGAACTAAGGATGCTTTGACTCTTTTTTTGGCTTTGGTATTCCTTATCTTCTTAATTTCTTTTTAGTAAATTCCCAATTAGCTTAGAGGGGGACTAGTTTAATGACCTTAATTCATGTATGTTGTATATAGAATGCAGCAACCTTGTCTATAAAATAGTAAAAGAGAGCTTCAAAACCTAAAAAATAGAGTAAGGAATAGAATCACTTAGTTATAGCACTCTTTGCCAATGCATGCTAGGACATTAAGAATGCCTCTGTAATTCCATTCTTTACACTAGTCAGTAACTCTTTTTTTCGGAAGCTGGGAACTCTACTCTTTTGAGTTCCGATCGATTCAGGAGTTTTAGTTATTAAGAGAAGTTCTAAGAAGTATATGTTGGCTATGACTATGAAGAGTAGTACATCCCATAAGATAAGTTTAGCTACGGATTCCAGGCATAGCTAACAGGATGGGAAGACTCATAAAGGTATATACCTGTTTGTTTATTTAAGCAGTCAGTCACAAGGAGCTATTAAAGTCACTCAGGATTCTTCAGGTTCCGGATTAATTAAAGCTTCGCAAGAGAGTTCTTATAGGTTGTAAAGATTGGGAGAGTCCCGCTTCTAACTAAGTAGAACTAGGAAAGTTAGAGGATGCAGAAGAGTAACTGAGAATTTTGTGCTATGTTAATAGGCTCTATTCGGGTTAGGGATCTTCCCATGTTTTCATACCTAAACTTTTGTTTTTCTAACTAAAAGGTACATAAGTATAAAAGAAGCATTAGATCGATTAGAGGGAAAGATAAAGACCTCTCGTAAAATAAGGACATTGAGCTTGATACTTCTTCCAATCAAGCACTAAAAGCAAATAGACAATCTGCTATTTAACAACTTACTTTGCATCCCCACTATATAGTCAATTCAAGCGTAAACCCTCCTTTTTATTAAATCCCCATCGTGTCAAACAAAGCTTAAAAGAGAAATCCCCTAGATTGTACATTTGGCTTGACAGCCTTACAACTATAAACTGACAAAGAAGGAATACCACCACTATTACAGTACTGAATGCCTTTAGTTTGACTATTTCTAGGCTAGGTTAGATACTCCCCGTTTAGGCCTCTTTTCTTTATGGATATCTAACATACACCAAATTTATAGGAACACTTCCTTTATCTTTATAATAAAAAACCTCTTTATAGCTCTGCTTTGGAAGTATACCTGCATCTTAAGTTTAAGCTTGGGGGTTCCCGTTTACAGAATCTGTAACTAGATTAAAAAGTTATGTTAAGGTGTTTAGTATATTTACACAGGTAGTGGACTTGAAGCTGCATCTTTTTTGTGCGGTTTTATTTAACCTGTACTGTCTAAAGCTCAAAATGAAATGAGTATCTCCCAACAAACTAGGAGCTTCCAAACTTCCCAAGTAGATGGATTTCCGTAGTACCCCGTTTTGAGCTACTCTTATATTTTATGTAGTATATTAAGAGTGTACATTTAAGCCTCTAAGATATTATTTTCATGTAACTCCATACACAATATCAGCTCCTCCTTAGCTATTTCCGCAGAACAATAATCCAAATCTGTCTTTTTTATAACTAAAAGCTATTCCGGAAGCTCTAATATATGCTCGAAAAAGCTTTGTATCCAAAATCGACTTTAGCGCTCTATCCGGTGGTGTTGTACAGGGTTTTACTTTACTTTTAGCTAGCCCTATTCCTCATAACACAGGAATATCCTTAATTTCCAGCCCGGATATCCTTTTTTTCAGAGCCCTATTTTCAAATTCTAAATATAGGCAAATAGTTACTTCTTTTCGAAACCGAGAATTAGAAAATAAAGATTAAAGCAGTGTGTCCAAGTGAAATACTTCTAAACGAGCCCCATAAAGGCCCTTTAGTTCTTGTATGCGATTACATGTTTCATGAATTTGGGACTGTGTGAACTGCGAAGCCTAACTCTGGCACTCTAGGAAAGTCTAACTTCAGCAGGAGATTATATAAAAATACTGAGAGTCTCCTACACACTCTCTGAATAGTCGATATATTTGAAGTCTTTGCTTTCTAAAAGTAAAGTGTAGTACATAATGCTTGGTAATTAACATTGTTTGAAGTTATCGGTTAATAATACAAGTACGAGTTTTGTTTTCCTGAGTTTTGAGACCTATTTTAGGATAGGTTTACAAGATATTTATAGCCCAAAGAAGAGTTTCTTTCCTAAAGGAAATCCATTTGGGAATAAAAGAATTTAAGCATGTTGCTTCCGACAAAGAAGTATAGAACTCAAAAGTATAAGGTTGGCTTCTTCTTGCTGTCCCCCTACTCACCTTAGTCCCCAGTTAACAAAGAAATCCTATAAAGAATAAACCAGGGAAGTGCTTATTTCTTCAGCTTTTCCAGTTCAAAATCTAAGGCTAGAATATGTATAACAAATATAGAGGGTCTTTTCATGTCCCTTGCTTCTCAGCTATTATACTAAGCCTAGAAAGACATTTAAAGAAGGGTAAAAACAAACCTATATAGAAGCTGCTAAAATCTTGAGATATAGGGTAGAGTTATATTATAAAAGAAGAGTCTTCTTTACTAATAATCTGAACAAGTAGAACCTAAAAAATAATGGGACAGAAATACCAAAGAAGAAGGGTTTTTTTTACAAGCAAGATTCAAAATACTTAAATTAAAGGCAAAACTAATTATTCAATTCAAAAAGGGTTTTTACTTATGTCTTAACAAGCGTGCTTTATTTGTTAAATATAGAAAAGAGATAGGGATCTTGCAAGTGACTCTTAAAAATTTTTTTTAAGTTAAGAATGTGGGAGCTTTAGTGTTTGCAAGTACTTTAGCTATGGCCCTTAAAAGAAAGCACCTAATTACTGACTGTTGATCCGAAAAAGTCAAAGTTACGTCAACGGAAAATGCAGGTTGTGTGCAAAGGTTCGATAAGTGTTAGTAGAGGTCCGAGTTCTCTCTTTTTTTTGTCATATGAAGGAAGACTTCCGAACTAAACCTTGACAAACTTGATTCTTGTTAATTGCTTTAATTAGTATACTTAAATAAGTAGAGTAGAGAAAGTTTCCATATTTCTATAAATTCTTATCTTAAACCGGGGCAGGCAAGCTTACCTATCTTTATCTCTACAGTACAAATTTTTTTTCATAAACAAAGCAATTACTGGAATAAGAGGACTAGGGAAATCCTGACTTGAAATGAATGGCACACACCCTACAGGACTTAGCATATAATCGGAACTCTTAAGGGCCCTAGTCAGATGCACTAGAATTTTAAGTATTTGTGTATCCCGTTAAGTACTTATGGACTAACCTTACTGTTATACCTAACTTTACTGTCAATACAGGATTTCACACTTTTCTAATTAAGAAGGATAAAACCTGTACATTAGACTTTAATTTAATGAGACCCCTCTATTAACCCTAAGGGATTCCTTCTTACCTTATCATTAAAACCCGTTCAATCTAAATCTAGTTGCTATTTTAATTTAAAGGGTTTCCACTTCTTTTTGGACATAACTAACTAAGTTACATCAAAAGTTTTCTTAGCTCGTTATTATAAAGAAGTAGAAAGAAATTTTTTAGAGAAGCCTTTTTAATTGTTACAAGTAAAGGAAATCCTTGTAAGTTGTACCCTTTCAAAGGTAGATAAAAGTCTATGGCCTGTGATTCTTAATTCTATATTTAATTAAAGATTAAAGAGATATCGCTAATAGGAATGCGGATTAGGTAACATATATTATATACACGGTTAGTGATAAACTTCCTCAAAATTTATGCTTTAGCTAGTGGAAAGGAGTCCCCATGGAATTGCTTTCAATATGTTTTATTTTATAGCATAATGCATCCGCGGGTAAATCAAAACTAAAAGACAGAGCGATGGGGGCGCTACTTCTCTCAGATGATATAAGTTTTTTTTCAGTCTTTAAACTTCCACAACATTAGGTTAGGTATAGAAACTCTGTAAAACTTTATTGTGGTTCCTTTCCAAAACTCGACTGGCGGATGTGTGGGGAGCGCTTCTCACTCAGTATTCATTTTCCGGGAATTCCTAATATTACAAAGACAAAGACCTCGTAAAATGTGTTTTATACGACAGGGTTAACGCTTAATTAAGAAGACCCCACCCCACTTCGGATACCCTATCCATGCGGGTTAACTTGTTCATAATGTTGTATTTGTATTATTCCTTAAATACAAATGAAAACAAATCTTTGTGACGTAAATTAATTTCATACTTTTCATGCCAAAGCAGAGTCTTAGGTAATACTAAACTCTTAAATGACTACTCCGTAATGTCCTTTTCCACAATTTCAAAATTAACAACGTACCAAACAGGAATGCATATAGTATTTTATCCTAAATAAGGAATCGTTTTGGGACAAGGAAATAAGAGAATCTTAGTCATCGAAAAAAACCTTGTTCCCCGACATATTAGTAGCAAAAACGCTCATAAAAAAGAAACCCGGTACGAACCCCCACTTAACTTGTTGTTGTAGACTCAGAAGTTAGCTTTGCTTTGGTCTTTCTTTTTTGCCTCTATTATACCCATATCCCTTATTATTTCATTTCTATTATAGTATAGGAGTTTCCCTACCTTACATTACACTCCTTTTAATTTCTCAATAGTATACCCTCTATATTATTTATTGTGATATGTTCTACTTTTTCTAAGTCAAGCTTGCTATAATAAGATAAGGTTGAACTGTTATCATACATTTAAGATAAGATTCCTTCCTTCATTTATTTTGTCTAGTCAACAGCAAATAAGCATATGAGTTGAAATTAAAGGAGTCAATTCTTCAGACTCGAAGACTAAATAGTAACAGTAGCACTAGAGTTCTGGGATGCCTGTTATTGGTGATGTGCCAGCGTTTTTTGACCCAATTCAAAATTTGAAAAGGACGCTTTTAGATATAAGGTAATAGAGTTTTCGTCGATATAATTTCTTTGCCTACGTTTCTTGGGGGATTCTGATACTAGGAAAAAAAAACAAATTAAAAAAGGGCCCCTTTTTTCTAATTCTAATATAGTGGATTTGCTAACTTTAATTAAGGGGGTTTTAATCTTTAATCCTGTTATAAATCAATATATAAAAAGGGAACTCACAGCTAATAAATTGCTTTGTCACTAAAGACATATCCGGACCACTTAGTTAGTATACTAAAAGAGTCATTCAATCTTGTAAACTTACGGAGACTAAAAAGGGAAAGAGGCATACAAACAAAAAGAAATAACCCACAAATAAAAGAATATGGTACCATTTTGTCTCAATAGAGGTTGCAAAAAGAACCAGAGGTATTAAAGTAGGTAAAGTTGTCATATTCTTCAAGCTGTTCCTAAGATTACTAGTCCCTATTCCAAGAGCTAGAGAAGAGTGTATTCCACACAAGATTGTCAATACCAGACTCCCTAGGACAATATTTAAGCAATCCATTATAACTAGATCAAATTGGTACATCATTTGTAGTATTGGGAAAGTAAAGAAAACGCAACTAATTTGAATAAACCAGTGACCCGCTAGTTGTATGAGCAAAAGCCTTGGCAAACAAAAGGAGCTTAAAGAATACAATTCTAGTGTACCGTTTTCTTTTTCATTTTTAAGAAAGTCTGTGGAAAGAAAGGAGAACAGGAGTGAGATCCAAATGAAACCTATATGGAAATGGCATAGAAAGCTTTGTTCAAAGCCAAGTATTAGCGGTATTATAACAAGATATGATAGAAACAAGGAAAAGCTTGTGATTGGTGTGGAGGATAGAATGTTTTTATAATAGATTTTAAGAGGGGACTGTCTCATTTTCACCATTTACGCCAGGGAATTGATAAGCATTATGAGCCTTTATTTGCCCTTTTATTTATTATATTAGGACTTCTTTTTTTATATTACGTGTTGGGAGAGGCAGGACTTGAACCTGCGTAGAAAAACCTTTCAACAAATTTACAGTCTGTCGCTTTTGACCGCTCAGCCACTCTCCCTTAAAGATAGAAAAAAAACTCTCTATGCATTGTTTGTTTTCTTTGATTCTCCCCAAGTAGGATTTGAACCTACGACCATTCGGTTAACAGCCGAGCGCTCTACGACTGAGCTATTGAAGAAGACTTCTAAGTGTACTCTATGCGATTTCTTCTTTATCTTAATAAAATAGCCGTATCATAACTATCTAAACGATGGTAATCGGAACTCGTAGCCGTTGATCGGCAATCTCTTTCTTAGTTGACTCTAGAATCCGGGTTTTAGGGCGTAAACAGGCTTTGTCTTTCTTTTGTGAAATTGTATTTTCTGTAAAGTCTTTAGTAAGACCGCGCTTATTACGTCGAATTTTACATCGAGAAATGAAAGCTATGTAAATAGGTTCAAAGCGGCCTCCCTGTATAAAGTGTAGTCCTATCTCTCACTTCACTTAACAACTCTATATCTGACAGACCTTAGCCATAAGCAATGTTATCCGTTCCCTTTTTTCAGGAAATTCAAATTAATAAAGAATACAATCTAATCCAAATGAAGGGATTGTATCTCGCCCGCTTTGGAAGATATAAGTTTCAGGCCCTAGAAGGAAATGAGTTTGACTAAGCAATGACCTTCTTGTGTTACCTAGCTTATAATAAGAAAGGAGTCTTCTTAGAAGCTTACAAGGATAGCATAGAGTAGTTGACTTTGTATAACTAAAAGAAAGCCGCTAGGGCGAACTCATTGTGTGTGGGGTCTTCTCTCTGACCGGTATAAGACTCATACCCAACTAGTTTAGAGAGAGCATGAAAGCTACAACTGTTATAGGCAACGAAACGATAAGAAGAATATACTAGCTACAAGTACAGGAAATGCGAATACCCATAACAAGACCTATAAGACTGGGAAGACCCATAAGACAAAAGAGTATGTAGTCGAAGCTGAGCTAAAGAGTTTGACTTTAAAGGGATAGATTAGAACAACAAGAAACACAAACCGAGCACAAAACCAATTCCTTAGGCTCGATAGCTAATACACTCCTTCTCATAAGATCTTACCCTATAATAAAAAGAAATTGAGTCTAACTATCTATTACAAACCCTTAGGAATACCTACACTTTTTAATTACTATCTATACAAGACTTCCCAGCTACACATTAGCTCCAACTAAGCTCGATAAGAGCATAGCTTCAAAGGTAGAGCTCCCAAGAACACAAGAATACATTTAAGCCTCTCCTTTACCTTTAGCAACACCTAATATAATAGTCCTGGCTTCCTTTAGCTCCTGTTGACATTGGACAGCTTTCAGGAGTTGTAAAAGCAAGACCGGCACAGAAGATTATTAGCTTAGACTTAGAATTCTTAATAAACTGACTCTAAATAGAATTATTATAGCCCAGATTTCAACCCTCTCTTTTCCATTACCTATAAGACCCGAGAAAGAACAAAGAAATATCTCCGTATACTAAGATATACGATTGCTGCTCTCGAAACACATGGGTGGATAACTACTATAATAAAGGCGAAATCTCGGGAATAAAAACCGCGTAAACTAACTCTCGCACTTGCTTTATTAAAGCACTAGAACTTACCTATGTATTGTATCTCTTGGACACACCCTCTATAGAGCTCCTCCAAAAGATCCTAAGAGTCCTGCCTCTTTCTTAAAAAAAAAGGGGTGAGTCTATGGGAGGATAGTAGTTATTTGAACTAACACTTTGGGGCATATATCAATCAATATTTAACCAGTATTCCGGAAAGAAGTCAAAAAAAAGCCATTTTGGGGGTCTCTACGATACAGTATTACTGAAAAGTGGATTTTAGACAATCTGGTTTTAGAAAGAACGAGTTTTGCTGTTAACGGTCAGACTCTAGAATTAAAAGTATCGAATTACAATATGTATACATTATAAATCAATAACACTCTCAGGGCTAATATGGAATCACTTTAGATAGAGCGTTAGTTTCTTAATTAGATGTAATGTCGGGTCAAACAGAATATAAGACGTGTGGAAGATTTGACAAGTAAAAAAGCTGGGAGGTCTCTTTCAAAAAAAGGAAGAGTCCAAGGCTCTTTTCTTTTCAGGATTAAAAAATTCCCTTAAAGGAAAGATAGGTTTAACTCTTTTGTGGGTCTTTATCTTTATTAGAAGGTGGTAGTGTTTCAGTTCTTGGTACATCGAGATTTGACCTTCACTTCAAGAGATTGATTCATAGGTGGTTTGATGTGCGTGCAAGTTAGATCTCTCAGTATTGGGTTGACTACCTTAACTTTATTATTTATTGATCTTGAGAGCTTTGTAGCTTTCCTTGTTGTAAAGTTTTATGATAGCGGATACTACTGGAACCCATGACATTTCTACTAAGACCGGCTTGTTCTACCGCGGGTTGAGGTCCAAAATATACAGAGTAGTCACCATAATGGCATCAATTAGAGTCCTTGGGTCATAGTTAATTGGTTTTGTCGATCCTAATTTCCTAATAAAACAAAAAGTCTTAGTGCTTTTACTGGTAGGGAATTGCTTATTAAGTAATATGTACCTCCTCCTATTTATTGTAGGGATACTTATACTTAAGAAAGATTCTTATAAGTATAAAACTAATTAATAGAGTTTCATTTTTAGCTAATGGGTGTCCTTATAACGGAAGGGTTGTCTAGAAAATTAGAGTTAAACTAAGGATTTTACCCGGATTTCAACAAATTATAAGTATAGAAAAGTTTCTAGAAAGTTGAATTGTTATCCAGTTATATAATATAATATTTGCCGAGCAATCTTATGTTAATGCTAAGCTAATTCTAAAGCTAAAAACTCGGTTACAGGGGTTACCATAGAGCACAGCACCTTATCTCTGTTTCTAAATGTTAAGTAAAGTGATATGCTTCTTATTTACAGAACTCCGTATAACCACAGTAGTATTCCCTTTATCAGAATAGAGTGCCTTTTTTTTACTCCAGCTTTTCGCTTTTTGGCTTATGAAAGATTAATAAGTACCCTATCTAAACTTTGCTTCGGGTTTTTTAAGGAAACAGCGCGAAACTGTCATGTATATAACTTGCATATATATAATTAGGAAATACGGAGCTTAAAAAAACTATAGGGGATACGGGTGAGAGTATAACTACAATAGCTACAGGCAGCAAGAACAATAAGAAGACCCATAAGAGTACAGCAGCAGCTAAAGTGGATATTGTGAAGGCTTATAAGACAGGTACGGTAGCAGCTAACAAGAGATACAGACTAAGAAAGAGCTAGTCAGTAGGCATAAGAAAGGCGTTGAGATTAAGAGGAGAGTTTACTCACAGTTAAGTTTGTATTAAGGAAGTTATCCTAGACAGTAAAGGGGTCCTTTGTTAGAGTCTTCACTGATCCAGGTGGTATGAACACAGTGGAACAAGTCAAAAGGTTTTTTTAGAAGGGTACTTGATTAATAGCTTCTGGGAATTCTTTAGTAAAAGTAGCCTCTTAAGGAAGAGTTAGGTATTGTAGTGGTTATAGCAGTCCAGTCATACTATATGACAGCAGATGCAGCTTATATTAGTCTTACTAAAAGTCTTATGCGATTAGAATCCTTGTGGCGAATGTCTTCTATACTCTCTAGCTTTAAGAGTATGACCCTGAGAAATTCTTTATTAACCCAAAGCTAGGAATGAAAAATATAGAAAAAGTATAGGTTTACAAAACCCTAAGTTCTTAAATCTAGTTAATAAGAGCGGCTAGCTGAATAGATTTTCAAAGAATCTTTATAATAAATAGAAGATTCTGAAAGCAAGCTTTTTGTGTTTTTGTTCTTATTTTCTTGTGGTGAAAGCACCCGTCGTGTAATCAGCATGCAAAGGTTCAAGTCTGCTCGTCATTATAAGTTACAGGATAAATTCTATACTTATTCTTCATACTCTCTTAGAATAGGCTATTGCTTTCTGTCCTAATTCATGGTTGTATGGAAAAAACTATCTTTTTGTTTTAGGAAGAATAGAAAGGCAAGAGGTTGCATTTGAGAATGAGAGCTAGTAGTACCTTAAACTTAAAGTAGAGGCGGCTTTTTGCTTAGGAGCTCAATATCCCTCACTCTGTACCAAAAGATGTCAGTAAGATTTGAAGAACTCTTATCTATATGAAAATGCTTAAAGGGGAACCCAAAAAGGGCCTTTTAAGTATCCTTAGTAAAGAGCAATGCTTGAATTAGATTTATTCATCGGTACGCTTTACTTTTGAAAACTTTGAAAGGGTAAGAAAAATAGAATTAAGTGGAAGACACTGAGACAGCATAGTTTGAGCGCACAGCAGGAGTAGAAGTATATCACTAGAAGTATAAGAACGTAAAAGGATAGCTAGGAAAGCGTGAATTAGAAAGAGGACTCTAGGATTCTTTTGGGGGAGTTAGACAAGGGTACAAACGATTCTAACTTGGATCAAGGAACTAAAAGAAGATTAAGCCAACCAAGCTACAATATATATCTTTCAAAGGCAGGTTTTTCTTCCTATTCTAATCCTTTTCTTCATTTTATGGGTATTTTCTTGGTTAAGTGTAAGTTAACATGGCGGGCCCTATAAAGGAGTGCATAGTTCGTGATTAAACCCGTAGATATATATATCTTTAAGGATAGCTCACTGAAACAATATAGCCGAGGCTCCTATAAGGTAAACCTTGGTGTTTGGGGAAGTACTAAATAGCTATACTAAAATCTTTTATAAATTTTGACTTGTCAATATGAAACTCCAAGAAGTTTATATTAAAGATAAGTAAGAATTATAGATATTAGGTAGGTTTGGTTTTTGTAGGATAACTTCTTTCTTCTAGGCATGTGCCTTCGTATGGTCTAGATCTAGATATAGAAGCTGGTTTTATAAAAAGTAACAGCTTTATTATAGTTATACTAGAATAGTCTCTAGATTGACAAGCTTCTAGGAACGCGGATACAGGAAAATAGTAGAAAGACATTCAAGACCTTAGCTCTTAGAAGTGTTACGAGATTAGAACCTCCGTAATCCCGATTACTGTATTCTAATTCAGTTAAAAAAATGCTATGTAAAATAAGCTAAAACAATGAATTTCCAGTTAAGTAATAAGGGAAAGGCTAATAGGGTTAAAACCGGGTTCCTATTTCTTTAGTCTATTTTTTATAAAAAAGCAATAGTAAGCTTCTATTCTTAAAAGAGAGGAGAGGGGATTTCTTACTTATTTCTAGGCCTTTCTTTAAAGTTTCCTCTTCAAGAAGGAAGGGGATTCTTTTCTCCTTAGCCGAGGGGAGTCTTCTTAAGGGTTAGCTGCTCTAGAATTAGAGGTTGATACTTAAAAGAAGTTCCTTTGATTTGGATTTACTAGATCTGCAAAAAAGGCCTTTTGTGACAAAAGAAGTTATTAAAACCCAGGGTACCACACCTCTAATTGAGTTGATACATGCCAGAGAGTATACTAGATTTTATATTAAATTCAGGACAACTCTAGTAACAATCTTAATAAATAAAGAATTTCTGCAGATAATAATGAGTAAAGACTTTGTAAAGTGAACTTAGGCAGGAGTACGCTCTTGTGGTTAGGAAAAACATTTGTCTTTTTTGTATGACTTATGCCGATTCCCGGAGGATTTGCCAGACTAATTCCCTCGTCTAACTTCTTTTGGTAAATCACTTGAAGTAAAATAACTGGGAAAAATTCCTACACTTTATAAATTTATTCAAGATATTTATGCTTAAATACTATAGTGCAGGCGTTTTTGTAGCAGAGTAAGGAAAACTACTCTTTTAGCAATAAGTAAAGTGGACGCTCCTTGGTCGGTACCCAAGAAAAAGACCAGATCCCTTTTACGATATATACATATGGGTTCTCTAAGAAATGGAATCCCTACTCGGGTAAGTTTAAGACAAATTAAGGCTTTTATCGCATAAAGCTAAATCTTATACTACTACAAAACAGTGAAATAAATTTCTAACCTGCAACAGGAATACATCTAATTCCAGTATAGAGAGTATAGTAAAACTAACTTGGTAAATAGAGAAGAAATATTCAGTTTTTTGAAAAGGCTTCTTCTTGAATAGAAAATTAACGCATACTGTCCTATTTGTTTGTGTTTTCCTCGTGTAAAGTATACAGACTCTCAGTTAAAGGAAAGCCAGTCAATTTTGAACCAGTTTCTGTAATAACTGGCAACTTCTCTCATCTTAATATGTGAGAAATTACTCTAGTTTTATACTCAATTTACTTGCCTTGCTACCTGATTCAAGTTATCCTCATTTTCCTTAAACTCTCAGTATTATATATATATATATCAGAAAAGCTGGAAACTCTTCAAAAATTAGATATTGTTTTGCACTAATCCAAGATATACCTACCCCCTCTTTGTATGAGTTCATTTAGTAGTAAGCGGAATGAAAAAAGTACAGAAGTTGCTAATTTACTAGTGGGTATACCGTAAACTCATTCACGTACCAGGTCTCAGAATTAGGAATTTCAGTTGCTTAACTTAACATTTGTGCTACTATCCCCTTTTTAGCCTAAAAGAATACAGCTTTTTTAGTTCTTTATTTAGTAAAAGCGCGGAAGGTATCTTATATTATCCATAAGAATTGCTGTAGGTCTATTAACCTATATTTTTATAAAATAAAAAGAAACCTGTCGAATTATCTTGGGATACTTAGTTTGTAAAAAGTCCTAACTATTTTATTTAGTTTAGGCGATCCCTCTTATTTTCAAACTTTACAGTACAGTCAAAATCAATGAAAGACCTTGTAGTATAAAAGTGTTATTGTTATCTAAATTCATTAGCTCTAAACATCTTTTAGTCACGGCACACAGCTTAATAGTTAGTTTTTTGATTTTTACATACAAATGGTTGAAATAATATATATAATCAAACCAAAAGGGTTAATGTAGGATCTTTTATAATCCAAGGCATACCACATTTTGGGTGGCCTAAGACCAAAGGAAAGACTTTAAACTAACAACACGGAAATCCTTCCAAATATTCCAAGAGAAAACTCCTAACAACCTCCTAAAAAAAGTTTTCATTGCTACGAGATTAGGTAGTAAGCTACACTTATAATCCTCTATACTAGGGCCTACCTGTTTCTATTATTTTAGGGTCTAAACTAAAGTAGCTTCATATTTAATATTTCGACTCTGTTTGAATAAATTGAATGTTCCGATGACTGTACAGATAGAGGGTAAAGCTCTTAAGAAGGTATTGGGCATAAGAAAGAGGGTATGCTACAGAAAGAAAGAGTAAGACTAAAGTTCCAGGTATTATTCTCAAGAAAGTTATAGCTGAGATAAGGTAGATACTAATTATGAAGAGTTAGGGGGCTCCGTATTAGTAAAAGAGGTAAGAGTTTGAAAGGAAGTCAGTAAGCAGTTTTATTGGATTAGAACCTACGTAGCTAATGTCTTCTGTATTCTGGTTGAAAGAAGTCACAAGGAATTGTTAATAAAAAAGGGGATTCAGTTGCAATTGATCTAAACAAAGCAAGATATTTTATGGTAAAGGCATATGTAGAAGGGATAAGTCTGCTTTTCTTGTTCTTAGGTATTCTCTTTTAGCTTACTAGATAGGATTTGAACGTTTCTTAGATATCTAATTATAAAAAGCAAATATGTATATAGGGTAAACTTGAGTCTTTATTAATTTCAGCTAGTAATTGAGTTCCAGTTTTGATTGTTGTAAAGCCTTACCCGTGGAGTCCAAAGAAAGAAAACTGAGTGTTAAGCCTTTCTCTAATAGGGGTTGTCTCGTACTTCTCTCGTCGAAAAGTCTGTTGTGGATTAAGGGGATAGATATTAAAGTTTAGGTTCCATACGTGGGATTCGTTGTAAAAGCATGTATATATAGCTTATGAGTTATTGGGATCCCCTTTTTTGTACTGTATTAGTATTAGTAAGGGGAGAGGGCCTGTACCAGGAATTCAACTAGGACTTTTTATAATTAAAGATCTATTGCAACAGTAGTCATACTCAGAAAACTCATAGCTAGAATACGAGAAGATACGAAGAATCCGGAATTTAAGAAAGAGCACTAAGCTATAGTCACTATCAACCACAAACTACAATTGGATCCGACTTGCTGCTGTTCCATAAAAATAAGAACTAAACGGGCACCCTATGTAGAAGTAAGGCCACAGTCCTATTAACGAAAGAGCCCTATTAAGGATTGTGGCATATAATATAGGTATAAAAGCTGTTAGTCAATACTTAGAATTTTCGAAAAAAGAATTCCTTTGTCTCTCTAAAACTAACAAAAAGCAAATCTCTTATCAATATATAAGCGCTAAAGTAAGTCATTTCATTCTAAAGGAATGAAGTAGGCAAAAGGCATAAGAAATAAGAAACAGGAGAAAATGTTACTTGTGAGTCGGGCCCGCTAGCAGGGTAGAGCCTAGATATGCCAGTATATTAAGAATAGTAAAGATGCAGCAGCTCTTGTGGGTTTTCTCGATTCCTTCTCGGGTTCCAGTTTCCGATTGTAGGGGTTTCATAACTACATAAACTGGGTCTTAGATTGGGCGGTTTGAAGATATAGATTTTCTTAGTCTTAGCTACGGGATTCTACAAGTCTATTATATTAGATTCGGAGTTTTCCTCAGTTGGATAGAGTAAGAGGTTCTTGTCAGTCTGAAAGGGGTAAGAAAGCAACTCGGAATGGTATAGTCAAGTCGCTAGGGGGCTTAAGAAGTACCTAAACAGCATAAAAATGACATTCTAGATAGAAAAGTGAGGTATTGTATTGTTTGAGTGAATCTGTCTTACTTTTTCTTTAGTTTCTACTGTAAAATCCTTGATTCAAAGTAATGAAGGAGCTGCTAAGTAGGGCACTCCTGTTGTAGCTATTTGTTTTGTAAGCTATAGTTATAGTAAAGTGTCTTAGTCTTCTTCTATTAGTTCTATATTCTATCTATTTGTCTTTCTTAGTTATGGAATACAGGGTCTAATCGGGTTCTAGTTTATAAATAAGAGTCTAAGTTATATGGAGGGAAGGCTTCTATAGCCTGACCGGTATTCTCTTTTAAGCTTAAGAGTCTACTAAAAACGCAGGGGAGTTCCTGAGACTTTCTTTTTCTAAAGCCCAGTTCCACTTCATCTTAGTGGGATCTATAAAGAAACCAAGTAAAAGGAACTCAAATTAGGTCACAGGGGGCCCCTCCTTAGCTTAGTAGCCGAACATCATAAAAAGGACACTTTAGGTAGAAAGATTGTTTGATTTCATTCGCCTTCCTGTTTTTTTAGCCTTTTGTAGTAAATAAGTAGGAGTTGCTCCTAAAGTCTGTTCCTTTGTTTCTAGGTTTATGGTTGCGGATAGATAAGCTAAACTAGAAACTGGTTGGTATAAAAGCAAGGTGGTTTTCTTATCGGCATCGGCTTGACTTAGGTCTGGTGGAAGAATAGAAGGATAGAGCTTTCCATAGGTTCAGGTTAAGTAAGAGAGTTCCATTAGATTAATAAGAAGATTTTGTTAAAAAGGTTCAGAGGATAAGAATAAAAAGGAAGTTCTTGCAAAAAGGCATTAGAAATCGAAGCTAAAAGTTCTTCGAGGAGAGCTGAGCCTAGGGTTTATGCAGAAAAAGTCAGAGTTTCAGGGTATAGTAGGAGCACAGGGGTATGGAAGGAAAGTCGCGAAGTTAAGTTGTTTAGGCAGGGGATGTAGAGTCAGTCAAAAGAGGGTTAGCTCTTTTATTGGGGTTGAGTAATGTCAAATATGAAAGTAGGTGGATTTACTAGCCTAAAAAGTTTCACAAAAAGCAGGGAATTTTCTGTAAAAAGAAAAGGAAACACTTTTCGACGGCTCTTCTCCCTTTGAATTTGAATGACTTAAGAACTAGCTCAAACCTGCAACCCCTTTTTTATCTCAATAAGAATTTCTTGCTATTCTGGTTCTGAATATTCGGGTAAGTTGGACTGGAGTAGTTTCCACGTAAGGTGTAGGCAGTCTTTCAATAAACAAAGGGTTTAGGGATTAACCAGATAGAAGATTCTTTTGGCAGTGAAAGAGAGGATTTTCCTAGAATAAAACATAGTAAGTAAAGACTCTATAAGCCGGTATCTAAAGCTAAAGCAGGGTCTTAGGACTTTTACCGCAGCCCAAAATTAACAACGAAGTTTCCCGACATAACATAAACGGCAGTTTTAGTACCCATTTTTAAGAAAACCTTAGGATCCATATACCGATAAAACTCCTACTTTTTATATACCAACTTCCCAAATTAGGAGATCCCCTACTACTAGTTTAGCTTATCCGCTTGAGAGTTAGAATTAGAAACCCTTCAAACCCTCGTAAAAAGACCTTCATTTCACTCTCCCAAAAACTCCAAATTCCTATACTATTAGAATTGAAACCCCGGATTCGGACTTGCTGTAACCCTATAAGACTTTGCTCCTAAACAAATACAGTCGCACTTTATGAGATAGCTTTTCTACTACCTACCCGAAGCTTTTTTGACTTGGAGAATTTTCCTTTCGCTCCTGCTATATCAACTAGTATCTTCTTCCTATTCAACTAACGAAAAAGACTGACTTAGAAATTGTTTGGAGAAAAGAAAGGCTTACCTCTGTCCTATAACTACATCAAACTTGACATTTTTAGAGTTCCGTATTTACTGTATCTTTCTTGCTTGAATTGCCTCCTTAAACCTATTTCCTTGGAAACTTCTGAATTGCAGGGTAACCCGTATAACCGACCCCTTAATTGCTTACCTCTTTCAGACTTTGAATATCCTTCTTCTGAACTAGACCCACCTTTTCTTATTCTATAACATAAAGACTTTCTACAGCTAATAAAACCCTCAATCAAACAACCCTAAACTAGAATCTCCTTTGGAGCAAGACCAACAACAAGAATAGCAGGCTTTCACTCTACTTCATTTACTGGAAACTGACTCTTTCTTGTTGCCTGTAACTTAAATACAAAAGCGAACTCCCCTTTTTTTAGAACCTTGTATCAATTTACGAAACAGAACTTACCTTTTACGAATATACTGGAAAATTTCACTTGAAACGAGAAAACAAAGCTACTTCTTTATAGAAATCCCCTCACATTCTAGCTAACTCCCTAAGGAAAAACCCTTGACTCGTCAAACCTGAGAGCCTCAGATGAAAGAGAAATTTCTTGAGAATGACCTAACTCCTCCTTACCACACCCCTAATGCCTGCTTGCCCGTATACATTCCTACCTTTCCTTTACGCCCCTATAAACCTCGAAAAGCCTCTTCTTCCTAACAAAAGGGGAATCACTTTACTTCAGTGAAATGAATTCTATTAAGTAGTCTCATTTATGGAATCGGAAATCCTGGAAAAAATCCCACTACTTAAAGCCTTCACTTGAAATGCCTTGGAAACCACTCTAATCTAACTGGGACAGGGGAGCCAAACTACTGAACTTACTTGAATGAAAGACTTCCCCGTCAAAGCTAAGAAAAAGATTCACTCAACCAAGACCTGCGTTTCTATCTAGCTATAATATCAGTTATCCTTAGGTACTTCATAACCCGGTTATTCTGTTTAGCACCCGTTTTGACTAGATTTTTTTGAATGGAATGGATCACTTCAAAGTTAGAGTTTAAGAGAGATTCACCCCTTTATTTTATCGATTTAAGAAAAACCTATGAGCCCGGGGACTCCTTAGGAAAAGAAAAGCCTCAAAGTAACAGGTTCTAATCACAGTAACACTTTTAGGTAAAATCCCCGAGTTTACTTCAGAACCCTATCCCCAAAAACCACCAACTTCATAAATTCTTTCATCATACTTCATAGCTACACTTGCTTTCTTTAGAACTTAACTCGCACTCGTATTCTCTATATGAGGTAGCTCGGTAGCTTTCCTTGTTAAAGTACACCCTAACTAAGTCAAACTCCTCTTAATTATTCGTTTCAATAGGAAACTAAAATCTGGCATACATATCTAAAAGAACCGAATTGAGATTCAATCGAATCTCGAATAAAGCCCAGGTTTTTTATAGAAAGTCTTTTATCGGCGGCCGGTGTACCTAACAAACAGGAGCAGCTTTACTTCAGTTACTTTTTAGTAGATTATCAGAAAACCTGTCAGCACCTGGAAACAATCCCACTAATGAAAACTCTAATCCAACCTAAGATATCTGTAACACTTCTAAAACTCAGAGCTCAAATCTTTCTCTTGTAAAAAAGAATTGAGACTCTTTTCTTTCAAACCCTAGACTTAGACTCGGTTCTTTTTTAGTAGTGGAAACCAGAATTCTTATAGCTCTATTCATTCTTTCTATCTGTATTCTTTACTAGTTCCATTAGTCTTCTCTTAATCTTAGAAGGGTTTTTATCTCAAGGCTAAGACTGAATGAAAGGTTAGCAAAGATTCTACTTTTTGAAGTTAAAGACCCTCATAAACCCATACAAACTCGTGATAAGAAAATGCTATCTCATACTCAGAAATAGTAAACCTAGAAACAAAAGAATCTGCCTAGAAAAGGAATCCCAGCTTACCTGAGAGCTCTATATCTCCTTTTCACAGGAAACACATGACTTTCAATAAAAGGGATTCAAGCAAACAGTGCTAATGGCTAATGTTTCTATCTATAATGTCAAATATCTTTAGAAAGCCTGAGGTAGCCCACTTACTACTTAACTTAACAAGGAGAAAAATCCTAAAACTTTCGGGATCCCCTTAAATATTTGACTCCACTACTCATCAGCCCCAGCTAACCAAAAAAAGTTCTATATCAACCAACCTACTCTTTACTTACAGGAAAAACCAAAGTACTTACATCTCCAAAAACAGCGGCAGACTTTATAACGTTTAAAGACTTCAATCAGTCAAAGTCAGAATAAGGAATACAAATGAATTCGAATCCTGCCGAACTTACTGTTTAGATTGTCAATTATCCCAAGTTTCGAGACTCCGGCGGTGGGTGCCCTATCCGACCTATTTACTATCAATCTTTCCTGAGGGGTTCCCATTCAAATCTCTATGACTTTCCTGCACTAAGCTTGATAAGTCGTCACAAAGACCCCAGTTTAGAAAGAGAGGGAGCTTCACAATTCACTTTCTCTCAAACTCTTTGGAATATTCAAATACGGTTTCTAACTCCCTGTTTCGTTAACTCGGCTAACCTATAAAGGAAACAAGAAGAGACTCTATATCTTACCTCGCTAGTAGAATCAAGTAGCTCCGTTCCCTTAAAAGAAAGCCTCCGCTGTTAGCCTTATTAGATATAGATAGGCCTCTTACCTACTACAATAATACAATACTACTATGATAGCTCCAATAGCTACACTGGGGAATACCTATAAACTGCTTACCACCTATACTACCTTCCTATATTACCTCAAATCTAAGTTAGGTACAGCTACTTAGATACGTACATGTATGGCTGTGTCTACTTCTACTTGTGCTACTAAGACTTCTATAGCTCTTTTTGTTACGTATTATGCTATGTCTGTTATAGTGTCTGTCTCTGCTTCTTCTCCAGGCCTCCCCTTCTCCTATATATTCTTTTAAGAGCCCCTCTCTTTTTCGTATAGCTCTTATAGTGTCTCCTTCTTTCTACTTCAAAGAATCAAAGAATATAATACAGAAGAAGAGAATCTAGCTCCAGAGTCTAGGTTTGTTAAGCCTGTTAAGTCTAAGTCGTCTAGGCCTAGCTCAAGCAGGTATAAGAATCCGAACAAAGCAGCATAAGAATCTAGGTCTATAAAATAAAATAGAAAACAAAAGAACAAGAATAAGATTAAGTATTTGCTGTAGCTATATCAAGTGTTATAAAAATGAAACTATAACAAGACTAAAACCTCCTAAACTAAGAGTTTGAGTCGGTAGGGTATACGTATTCCTGGTTTCTATCCTCTATATCAATAAAGACAGAAGACAAGAGGAAGATCTCCTATAAAGACTAAAAAAAACTAAAGCAACAGATATAAGAAGTATAATAATAGCTGCATACCCAGGAATAGAATAGCTACACCAGCTACAATAGGGAGTACCTCTCATAAATAAAGGCTATATCTCCCACATACTTACTAACCTCCTCTCTATTAGTTAGGTACGACTCATACATAGGTATAGCTACTCCTCCTTTTCCTAAAAAGACTGCTGCTATGCCTCCTGCTGTTCGTACTACTACTGTTAAGTCTAATACCGAGATATAGAAGAGTCTGGAACAAGTAAGTCAATGGAAGAATCTAGCTCAAAGAAAAATGAAACCAAAGGAATACAAGGAGTGGCGGAGTATAAGCCTATGAAAGCAGCACCAGAAGAAAAAGACTATTAGGTAACATACTACAAGAGTACAATAATAAGAAGACTCAAATCCAGATACAGAAGAAAGTTATAGCTACAGGTACAAGTATATCTTATATGGCAGGTAAGAAGAGGACAGGGAGTACAGGCAACAAGAAGAGTAAGAAGAACCTAGCTGCGGGTATAGCTCGTATGAATAGTAAGGGTAAGACATTAACTATAGGTACAGCTTAGATTATATGAGGAGCAAAGAGTACAAATAAAAAGAAGTCAATTAAAAGAACAAGTACAAGTCCAGCAAGTAAGTAAGCCCGTTAGTTCTATTAAGTCTGTTAAGTTAAGGAGTAGTACAGAATCTAAGTCTAGCCCAAACAAAGAAGTAAGGCAAGTAAGAAGTCTAAGTTGCTTTTGTGTATTCGGGTGTTATCCTTGCTAAACTATTACTTTACTACGACCTTCCTCCGCTATCGCTGCAGTCGGTAAATGGGATTATACCACTACCATAAATAGGCACTATCTTCGGTAATAAAAAGGGAATGTAATCATGTCAATGTTTATGCTTTATGCCTAGAATGTCTTTATAGTTTGGGTACTCAGTAATAGTTTGACCTGTTTAGAGCCAAGATTGACTCTTTTTACTCCCTTAAAGGCTCCAGAATTGATACCTAGACTTTAATTAGCCAGCATCGACTTCTTTTACTGACTTTCAGACCTACTTATCGAAAGCCTGAATCTTAATATCCCAATTCTATATTCTTGAACCTATTAGATAGATATTTCACTTCTTTTTTCGATAGTTTGCACTCCTGTCACTTAAAGCCTTTGACCTAGAAGCAATTCCTATGGAGAAACTGGCTTCTCAAAAAACCTAAGGCGCGAAGCCCTCAACTCAGTCCTTCACCTTGGAAAAGGAACCTTGTTCAGTAAAAAAAAAAGAAATTCCCATTTGTGAAAACTGCTGGTACTGGAAACCCAAGATTATGACTTGCTGAAATATGTAATAGAACTTTAGAATTGAAACCTGTTTTATGGCACCAAGGAAACCCGGGGACCCTCTTACTGACTAGGTTCTACATTCCCTGCCGCCTTGTCTGGTTAACCTTTTATTGAATTGAATAGAACTCTTTGAACTTGCTTGAAGACACTTTCCAATTTAGGAGATCCAGTTAACTTCATTAATCAATCCTGGCTTTCTTTCTAATGTTTCACGACTCTCCACAAGCCTAAGCTAACCGCTCACTTTCTAAGTCACTACTCAGGTTTTCGTTCTCTAAATACCTTTTTAAATCGGGTAGCCCTATCCCACAAAGACTCATCTTCTAAAACCTTGTAACTAATGGAAAATCCCAAGGAATTTTTGAGGACTCAAGAGCTCCACTAAAGTTTCTTACTCAGAAATCAATAGGGAAAGTCCCTAATTGCATTACCTAGTGCCTAAAAGCATTCCACTTGAAAGAAAAGGCAAAAAAAGGAGTCCAGTATAGCGAGAAAAGTCCTCAACACCTTTTTAGGAAGGGCTTGGCTCGAACGAAGTGAAGAGGAAGGGAAGACAGAAACCAATTTGAAAAAAGGAGTCCAGTATATATGATAAAGTC